>JAHKKF010510212.1:0-14801 GCA_019740295.1 Labeo calbasu | reverse complement strand
ATTTCTCTCTTCTAATGTTTTATTGTCTGTTATATTCTTGTATTGTAATAATAGTATGTTTCAGTGTTAATATTGCTCAATTGTTAAACATTACAGTTTGCATTACATACACTGGGAAGAGGAATGTGCTGTTACGAGATGTCCACAAGCGATTTATCAGCTTTATTGATGTTAATCCACAGACGGTGGCCAGTCCATGATGGGCGTGATTGTTAATAAACCCGCTCCAGTGAACTGAAGTAGCACGTGTCCTGGTCTTCTTTATACACAACGCAGAGGGGAGTAACAGCGGTCAAGAACGGACCGGTTACACATACAATACAGACTGCTAACATGACACTGAGTTTAAACTTGTTTATGGTTGCTTCTTTTTAAATTTAGTTAGGCAGACCATGCAATATACACAGAGATATGAATTAGAAGAGCATTCACTTGTCTTGTTGATCAAGCATGCTGCAAAACTGCTAACAATTAGCACTAGTCATATATTTGAATGTTGAGCAGTGAGCTCATTGGCTACTGATACGAGAGAGAACCAATCAGCTGTGCCATGTGATGATGTCATTAGGTCAGAGTTAGACCTATCGGGACTGCGCCATCTAGAGTTTCATGCCAGAACTCTGTATTTGGTGAAGTGATATTGAACTGTAATGCAGACAATCCCTGCCTGGACCTACTGCATTTCCCTCAAAATAATTGCACACCTTAGAATGTTTTTCACCCAGTCAGAATTAAGCATTCAAAAGCCCCACAGTATAACAAAAAATAATGAATACAGCTGTTTCTGTACTTTTAATTCAGATAAATGGAACAAAAACTGTAGTGTGAACCCTTTAAATTATTGTTAAATTTACCAAGGAAAACCTAATATTGATAGAACTGGCTATTACCTCTTAATATAAAACTTTTTTATCTGTGCATCTGTAAAACAACTTCTCATTTTTTTATTTTGTTTTGTTTTGTTTTTTTGTCCAAAATGTCGAAAGAATTATGTATCATTGCGATCACAAATCATATTACAGCATTGAAGCAGTTCACTTGTTACTACATAAAATACTCAATCAACAGCCTTACTGCTCTTAGCAACAAATGCTATATATTATTTTTTTCCCAGTGGAGTGATGACAGTGTCAGAGAATCCAATATAAACAACACAAGGCAAGGCCATTAAACTGTTTTGAGAACATAGGGAGAATTTTATGCAGAGTGAGGCAAGATGCTGTGGTTACCTTTTATAAAGTTAATTTTAATTATTTTATTAAACACAGTAATTATATATTTAGCAATATACTGTAACTCCTAAAAACACATGATCATGCACATTAAAGTACTAGATATAAATGAAACTAGGAAATGCTATTCTTTTGTCACATGCATTTTACTCAAAGCAATATGTTGTGATATGTTAAATATGTTGTGATATGTTTAAGATTATACGTAATTAATATTGTGTTTGTTATTCTGTTTGCAGATTTTGTGTACAGCAACAAATGGACAACCTGACATTTAGACACAGCATTCTCCTCGTAGAGGGACTGAAAGTAACACCTCAGTCATCTCAGCCTGTTTTCATTGTGCTTCTCTTGGCTTATGTCTTTGCAATGGTTTCAAACATTGGACTTATAGTTCTGATTTCAACAGAGAAGAATCTGCATGATCCTATGCATTTTCTGTTCTGTAACTTGCCAGTGAATGATATAATAGGGACCACTGTCATTATGCCACGCTTACTACAGGACATTTTAAAGGAAGCTTCAGAGCGCTACATATCATATGCGGAGTGTATTATTCAAGCTTATTTTGTGCACATATTTACAGCAGCATGTCATTATGTGCTGATGATCATGGCCTTTGACAGATATGTGGCTATATGCAATCCACTGCGATACACAGCCATAATGACCAATAAAATGGTTATTAAACTATCAGCATTTGCTTGGGGACTGGCATTTCTTCTGGTGACAGTTATGATAGGCCTAACTGTGCGTCTGTCTCACTGTAGGTATAAAATTGAAAACCCTTTCTGTGACAATGCTTCACTGTTTAAACTGTCCTGTGAAAACGTGGTTATTAACAATATATTTGGAATTATTTATACTGTGATTGTACTCAGTCTGTCAGCAGTATCTATATTCATAACATATGTAAAGATTGCTGCTGTATGTATAACCAGCAAAAACAAAGCATTGAACAGCAAAGCCATAAAAACCTGCAGCGCTCATTTGACTGTTTATTTAATCATGTTTATTTCTGGAGCCATTTTTATTTTTCTTCATCGTTTTCCTGAATACTCTGACAGCAGGAAACTAGCTAGTATAATGTTCCACATTGTACCACCAGGATTAAATCCCTTAGTATATGGTTTACAAACCAAAGAGATAAGACAAAAGATTGTTCAACTTTGGTGTAGGAAAAATCTAATTCTTTAACAGATTATGTATTTTCTTAACCGAGGCAATGTGATTTTAAAGGATTTTGTGAATGTGAAAATTTATTTAGCTGTAGTATTTTAACATTGCATCACTGCGACTTTATAATGTATTGAAGTTATTTTTAAGTATTTATCAATTGTTTGTATGGTAATTATGTTGGCTTGGCATTATTGGTATTATTATTATTATTATTATTATTATTATTATTATTATTATTATTATTATGTTGGCTTGGCAAAGCCAACATATTGTTATTCTATTTAAACTTATTATTATTATTATTACTCGGCAGAGACCTGGGACCTAATTTTGCTATATCTTTTTAGACTGATCAGACTTACAGTTTTCCCATAAATCATTTTTAAGTGATGAATATTTCCCTTAGACTCCCATTGTCTGAGAAAAAATTCCGTCTCCAACTCTAACTAGTCCCAGGGCTTTAATGCCACAAGCACCAAACTTGGCAGAGACCTGAGCCCTAGTTTTAGCTTTGTTGCTCTATCTTTTTTAGACTGATCAGACTTACAGTTTTCCCATAAATAATTTGTAAAATTAAATATTTCCCATAGACTTACATTGGCTGAGAAAAAATGCCCCCTCTAGAGAAACAATTCCATTCCCTAGAGGGAGGAGTGGCATAGCTTCTCTAGCTTAGTTTCACTTTGAAATCGGCGGAAAATACAAATAAATACATACATTTCATTCATACTGACAAGCTAAACCATCATCATTAACAAGTCAGGGCTCATTAATGATGACTGTCTGACCAGAGAAGAGTATAAAAGATCATAGATCTGTGACATCTTCGATCAGCGACTGCTATCGCATGTGCTCATTAAAATACATGATTTGTACGTCTTTTAAAGTGTTTTCAAAGAAAATATTCGATTGTATGCAATCCACCCATCAGAACACATCAAGAGCTAAATTCAAGTATTTATGAGCTGTTTTATACAAAACGGAAAGCCTCACTTCGAATTACGCAGCTCGCAAACTATCTGCAGTGTCCTCATTAAACATCTTTATTTGGACGTGTTAAAGCCTTATAAAACTACTCCAGCGATAGAACACAATAATGGTAGAAGAACATATTAAAGAGGTTAAAATGACTGCATATGAGTGTCACATTTTTTTGTGTTAAACTGCACAGCAAAGCATCTCGGCTCGCTGCCCTCCGTCTGTGCTTATTAATCTACATAATTTGCGGCTGTTTTAAAGGCTTTAGAAAAACACTCCAGCGACATAACACAATAATAATAGAAGAACATATTAAAGAGGTAAAATGACTGCTTTTGATGTATTCTGTGTTTAAATGCACAGCAACGCGTGGCGGCTCGGACGATCGCGCCCCGGAATGCATTCATCCTCGCTTCTATCAATAAGACAGACTTTTCTCGAACAAACACATGCGAGATTATGTGAAAATATATGGTATCTTGGCGAATATCCTCGAAAACAGTCATTTATGTCTCACGTGAACATGAGAAATAAATCCGGAAGTGGATCATTGTGATCATTATTTGAGCATTAAAGCGACTGCATTCACCAGCTGCTTTGTGTCTTCAATGTTAATCCATAAAAAGAAAATCATTCGTTTGTCTTGGCTTCTTATACGTATGTATGCATTTATTTATTTATTGTTCTAACAAGAATTAATATTTAATGAAAACTATGCAATGCTATATTAGGTTTCTTCAATTTCTGCATGTACACACCTACAAACCTAAAACCTGCTGTTATACTATTGTTTGCAAATGCCATGTTATTTTCGGATTCTTCCCTTTCTGCATCTAAACACCTAAAAACATAAAACCAGCCCTGTTATACTATATTTGTTTTCTCAAATACAAAAAAAATATTGGCAATTTAATCTTAATGTGGTTCAAATATGAAGGCCATAATGCTAATGCTGTCCACACGAGGGAGCCACAGGATACCAAATCCTTCAAGATCTTAATTCAAGACTTCGAAAAGATTTCATTTAGGTGACTAAAAAATGCATATAAATTTATTATATTTTCATAACCTTGAATAAAGCCCAATATATAGTAAGTTTGCAAAAACTGTAATCTCCTAAATACTGATAGACCATTACTTTTTTACTTAATTTTAATGGTATTGACAATATATTTCTCAAGTTGTCAGACATAACTGAATGTACATCCAAGTGAAGAAGGGGCACTATATTAGTCATCTATTTTCATATTGTGCATATAAAAGTACTCACATAAGCAATCATCATTTACTTCAAAATAGACATGTTTATTGAATAGCTAGATCATCTACAGAAGCCATTGTGCTTGGATGCCGATGATCGTCTTGAGTTAAACGGCATTGTTTCAGTTACTTTCTGCGTCGTTGCCCACAGCGCTTCGGACTTAGGACTTTGAAATAGCAAACAGGGAAAACAATAAAAGACATGACTTATTTCGCATCCAGCTAGTCAACTTGGTTGAAGCTGTTGTCGTAGCCTAGTAGGCGGGCCAGCTCAAGAATGCCGGACACACAAGAACTCTGGCTCTTTGGTCCCAAGGCTGCTGAGGCCGGCTTTGCCAAGCCAACATCAAAGTCAGTTCACTAACTTTAGCTACTAGTTATGTTGGCTTGGCAAAGCCAACATATTGTTATTCTATTTAAACTTATTATTAAGTTGGCTTGAGAAAACCAACTTACTGAAATGCTATTTAAACTTCCAGTTATTATTATTATTATTATTATTATTATTATTATTATGAGACTAAAATCCTCAACTCTAGTAATTTTTTAAAACAATCAGAAGACGGAGCATTCCTAATAGGACAAAGCAGCGAATTCCACAACCTGCGGGGAATACAAGAGAATGACCTCCCACCCATAGTTTTGAGTTTACAATGAGGCTGGTACAAAGTAAGAGAACCAGCAGAACGGAGAGGCCGAGATGGTGTGGACACTGTAACCAAATTACAAATATACTCGGGGGCCAGTCCATATATTCCTTTATTAGTCCAAATAAGAACTTTCAAATCAATGCGTGATTGGACTCAACAGTTTGACAGCCAAGGATGCTGAAAGCTCAGGAGTAATATGACTGCGGGATGGTGTATAAGTTAAAAAATGAGCAGCTGAGTTTTGCACAGTCTCTTAATCAAATTTGCAGGTAACCCTGCAAAAAGTGAATTACAATAGTCAAGCCTGGATGCTATAAAGGCCTTTCTATATATAAGCCTTTCTGCATCAGGCATAGAAAGAAACAGTCTTAAACATGCAATATTCCGAAGATGATAAAAGGCTACTTTAGTAACATTCTTAAAATGAGTGTTAAAAGTCAGCTGTGCACCTGCACAGAAGGGAGAATCTGGCAATCATCCACTGTAAGTTTAAAATTACTACATCTATTTACAGCAGTTGAAGTGCCAATCAATAGAACTTCAGTTTTTGAACAGTTTGACTGTAGGAAGTTCTGTTTTATTCAGGTCTGTATTTCCAGTAGACAAGCAGATAAAGTTAAAAAGTGCTGATGTAACATCAGGTTGAGTACTAATGTAAATCTGGGTATCATCTGCATAGCAATGATAACCTAGATCATACTTTTAAATAATCTGCCCAAGAGGCAACATATAAATATAAAAAAATAGTAGGACCCAATACCAACCCCTGGGGAACACCCTGCCGCAATGGAACACTTGAAGATCTATTGGCACCAGCATAGACAAATTGAGTGCGTTCTGAAAGATGTGATTCAAACCGTTTGCAGATCACAAAAACAAGGACAACCCCTTACCATCCTGCCTCCAATGGGCAAGTTGAGAGAATAATTTGAACGCTGGTATGGCAGAGCAAAGGTCAGACAATTTCGAAGTGCCGGATTTTCTGTACAACTTGGAGAAAGGATTGAGAGACACACATAATGTTGCCCGGGAGTACCTCCAAACATCCCTACAATGGCAAAAGAAGATCTATGATCTCAGGGCTCAGGAGAGAAAGTATGTTGTTGGAGATCAGGTGTATATAGTACAGTACTAATAAAAGAGGACAGAGGACAAGAGGACAAAACTCCAGTCACCTTGGAAAGGCGTTTTATGGCAGAAAAAAAAAATCGAACGCTCATTGGCTCTCGCCTACATTCATCACAGATTACGACATACCGTGTTTCTGGTGAGGTGTGTTTGAATGATGCACACGCGCCTTCACAGTGCCACAGGTGTGTGTATTGAAGGAAGCGCACGAAGATGAGAATAACACGACAGGTATTTTAATAACTTCAAACAGGTAAATCCAAGAAGGCAGGTGAACACACAGCAAAGCAACCTTAAGATCAGACAATGACTCAGAACTGAATACAACTTATAAAGGGTGGCTAATGATACACAAACAGGTGAAGTGAGTTAACTAATTAGGACACAACGAGGGCAGGAAGAACCAAATATGGGCACAGCAGGGAAAAACCAACATAAACAGTCCAATGGGGGTGTGACAATGGGCAAAACCAACACAAACAGTCCAAGGGGTGTTACATTACTCCCCCCTCCCGGAAGGCGCGACCTCGCGCCGTGGAAAAAACAAAAACAAAGGAGTGGACGTGGGATGGCAACAAAAGGTCATGGTCGGAGAAGGCTTTGGCAGAGGACGGACTCCCAGGAGGAGGACAACAAACAAAGTCCAGGGTGGTGACGATGGAGGGAGGAGCCATGGAGGAGACGGAAGGGACCCGGAGCAGGAGGAGCCAAGTGAGACCCAGGCCGCAGCCATGATGGTAGCCCACGGTGGAGCCGACGGAGGGAGGAGCCATGGTGGAGGAAGGGCTGACGACTCCAGGGGGCCGACTGAGGTCGGAGGTGGAGGTGAGGGATCCTCCAGCCACAACACCGATGGAGACTGGCAGCCCTGCGGCGAGCCCACCGCACAGATGGTGGGCTGAGGGTGAGCAGAGGGGCTGCCAGGAGACAGGGACTGAGGCAGCAGGGACAATAGATAAAGATAACAGAGGGAGGGAGGGTGGGTGGGAAATCCAGGCAGGCAGGTAGTTCAGACGATGGTGGAAGAAGAGTGGGCATGTCTTCATATAAATCATCATAGAAATCAATCAGGTCCTGTTCTACATATATATCCTCCTGGAAATCGATTAAGGCTTGTTCCACATATCCCAGATCCAGTCTCAGCTCACCCTCAGCGGAGGTGCAGTGGGCAGGGCCTTCCTTGGCATCCTTACGCTCCACTGTAACTTCCTCTCTTGCGTGCACTGTAGCCGCAGGAGCAGGGAAAACCAACATAAACAGTCCAATGGGGGTGTGACAATGGGCAAAACCAACACAAACAGTCCAAGGGGTGTTACACACGGAGTGGATAGGGGAAATAATCTGGATAATATTTTCAGCGATTAACAACTTAAATTCTGCTCTGCGCCTCACACAAACCTTCCATATTCCGCCAGAGAGGACTGCGGCTGCAAGGCATCGTCATTTGGACTGCTTTTTAGTACTGCGTTTGACATTTTTGCAATAAATAAATGGTTGTGATTACACCTATTTGTCTGTCATGTTTTTCTTTATTACTGTACAGAGAGAGTTATGGTTAGGTTTAGAGGTAGAAGTGGGATTAGCGACTATAAAAAATATTTGAATTCTATATTGTTACTAAAATGGTAATTTCCTTGCATATTTTGGTCAGTTATGTTTTATATCCTTTTATATTTGCTACAAAATGGTTTAGGTTTGGGAGTGGGTTAAGGGGTCTAAAAATTTAAATCGCTTATTAATAAAATTATAAAACTGCATAGTTGCTATAAAATGGGTAGATTTAAGTTTAGGGTAATTTAAGGGGGCTAAAAATTTAAATCTAAATTGCTTGTTGATAAAAATGATAAAAAGGCATTGATACAAATATCTTAATGATATAAAAGATATGTAAATAATTTATATTTTTTAGCTAAAAATATGTAGGAATTTGTACGTTTTAAATGTTGAAATACGTCTAAACTGTATGTTTTAGCATCAATAAAAACATACAAAAAGTCTTAGTGTCAAACACAGATCAAGATCAGGGCCTGAAATTCTTCACAGATATAATTTTTAGCAGGAATTAGCACACTTGAGCAGACAACATTTTCTAAAATTTGCAATGGGTCTGTAATTTGCCAATTCAGTAGGATCTAGTTGTTGTTGTTTCTTAAAAAGAGGCTTAATAACTGCCAGCTTGGTTTTGGGATGTGACCTAAGGATAAAGATGAGTTAATAATATTGAGAAGTGGTTCTTCTGTTACAGGTAACAACTTTTTCAGTAGTTAAGTGGGTACAGGATCTAATAAACATGTTGTTGGTTTTGATGCAGCGGTGTGATAAATCAAGCTGACGTACTAGACGTATTGTATTTCTAATGCTATCTATTTTATCAGTGAAGAAATTCATATTACTATTAAACTGTGAGAGAATATTTATATTGGGTGGTGTTTGATTATTTGTTAATCTAGTCACTGTGCTAAATAACAGCCTTGGATTGTTTTGGTTATTTTCTATGAGTTTGCAGATATGCTTGGCCCTGGCAGCTTTAAGAGCCTGTCCATAGCTGGATATACTGTTTTTCCATGCAATTCTAAAAACTTCCAAGTTACACCATGTCTACACTGGACGTGACAGTTGTTGCACCGCGCCGCAACAGCTAAAGTCTGTCTACACTGGATGCGACAATGCGACCGTTGCAAATCATTTGAACTTTGTGTGAGCACATCATAAATAGAACGGGCAGCAGTTTACTGCCGGGAATTTGTTGTGTCGCACCGCGCCGCATCCAGTGTAGACAGAATCATTGATTACACTGGGTTCTACTGTATTTTGTCACGCCGCACCGCGCCACTCGCGTCAGGTTAGTTTTTTTCTAAATTTGTGCTCAAGATTGTGAGTTTCTTTCTTGAGAGAATGGGTATTACTGTTGTACCATAGTGCAGTACGTTTTTCTCTAACCTTTTTCAATTTGACGAAAGCAACAGCTTCTAATGTATTAGAGAAGATAGTGCCCATGTTGCTAGTCATTTCGTTTAGTTTATGTGTATTTATGGGTGCACAGAGCAGTTAAAAAAAATCAGGCAGATTATTTGTGAATATATCTTTGGTGGCTGGAACAATAGTTCTGCCCGGATGATAATGGGGAGCCATATAGTTAATATTAGTAATACGCAGCATGCACAATGCAGTACGATATCTATATCAGTGAGATCAAGTCTATGCAATATAATTAAATCTAGCATATGATTAAAATGATGAGTGGGCCCGATGACATTTTGCTTGACTCCTAAAGAGTTTTGTGAATGCATTGAGAATATCACTTTATATTGTTGCAATACCACCGCTACAAAGCTTAAAGGCTTAAGCTTATAACAGTAGCTTGGTGAAGTAGACTCATTTAGACCAATATAGTCATGGCAACAAATGCTATGAAACCTGTTTTCCCTGTTGGGTTGATAAAAAAGAAAACTCATATTAACCCCACATTAAAGATAAGGGCTATAAAACATTTATACAGACAACTGCAAATCATAGTTTGACTAAATCACAAGGAGGATCTCAAGAACACTGAGGCAAGGTGCGGTATTTACATTTATACGTTAATTAACATTAATGTATATAGACTGCTATCTACATACATTAATGCTATAAACTGAGATTTATTTACAATATTTACATCTATAAATCAGGTGCCTTGTGAACATATGTAGATAAACTTTTTGTTTATTGCTTTTTTTCTTTTGACAAGCTTTCACTTAAAAAAAAAAAACCTGAGTATTGTTAATATAAATTTAAAATTGTTGTCATGTGGTGTACATTAGTAACACACAATATACATTGTAAAACCTGCTCTACATGTGAAGTTGTACACGTCAAATCAGGCACAGTACAATAGAAGGCTTTGTTTTAAAATATGTAATATATTCAATTACATGATTCAAGAAAATATATTATTAAACAAAGTGATATTTGTTTGCTACTCTGTTTGCAGGTCTTGTGTACAGCAAGCAATGGACAACCTGACATTCAGACACAGCATTCTCCTCGTGGAGGGACTCAAAGTCTCACATCAGTCCTCCTATCCTGTTTTTATTGTGCTTTTCTTGGCTTATATTTTTGCAATTGTATCAAACATTACACTTATATTTATGATTTCAGCAGAGAAAAATCTGCATGATCCTATGCATTTTCTGTTCTGTAACTTGCCAGTAAATGATGTAATAGGGACCACTGTCATTTTGCCACGCTTAATGCAAGATGTTTTAAAAGAAGCCTCAGAGCGTTATATTACATATGTGGAGTGTGTTATTCAAGCTTATTTTGTGCATGTATTTACAGCAGCATGTCACTATATATTAATGATCATGGCCTTTGACAGGTATGTGGCTATATGCAATCCACTGAGATACTCTGCTATAATGAGCAATAAAATGGTTATTAAGCTATCAGCATCAGCCTGGGGGCTGGCAGTACTTGTGGTGACAATTATGATAGGTCTGACTCTTCGTCTGTCTAACTGCAGATCAACAATTGAAAACCCTTTCTGTGATAATGCCTCACTTTTTAAATTGTCATGTGAAAATGTAGTTATTAACAATGTATTTGGAGTTATTTATTCCGTAATTGTAGCCTGCCTGTCAGCAGTATCTATATTTATAACATATGTCAAGATTGCTGTTCTGTGTATAAGGAGCAAAAACAAAGCACTGAACACTAAAGCCATAAAAACCTGCAGCACTCATTTAGCTGTTTATTTAATCATGTTTATATCTGGAGCCATTTTTATTTTTCTTCATCGTTTTCCTGAATACTCTGAAAGCAGGAAACTAAGTAGTATAATGTTTCACATTATACCACCAGGATTAAATCCGTTAGTATACGGTTTACAAACCAAAGAGATAAGACAGAAGATTGTTAAAGTTTGGAATAGAAAAATAGGAAATTCCTGAATTTATTATTAGTTTTTATACAAATTATATAAAGTTTGACTGAAAATTCAATATTATTCAGTAATGTATTATGTTTTTTTAATGTTTTATTTTTTATTTTTTAATGATAGAAAATAAATGTTTTTTGTTTTTTTTTTATGTGCACTAATCTTACACTTGATTTTAATTGGAAACATGTGTAGCCTAAATATTTTTTATTATTATTTTCAAAGAAATGTCAGTGCTTAGACTCACTTTATTTTAAGTTTCTCTCTCTCTCTCTCTCTCTCTCTCTCTCTATTGTTTTCCTTAAAGACTAATTATGAGTATATCAATACTGGAACATTATTTGGACAGTACTGGTGTGAAAGTGATTTAACAGAGTGAACTGAACAGATAAACATATAATACAGATTTCATTGAATTACTTTATATGCTCTATGCTCTGTATGGCC
Organism: Labeo calbasu; assembly: GCA_019740295.1. Lineage (NCBI taxonomy): Eukaryota > Metazoa > Chordata > Actinopteri > Cypriniformes > Cyprinidae > Labeo > Labeo calbasu. The sequence continues at coordinate 3,009 of JAHKKF010510212.1, read as the reverse complement.
CTATTTTAAAATTTACTGGTTTAATTCAATATTATTAGGACCAACAATTTACAATTTCTTCATTGTATTACCATAAATTGTATTAAGCATTGTATATAGTAGTTTAATAGTTTACACCTGTTATTAACATGTATTTTTTTTGGATTTGTTGAACAAGAGAAAATTATTATAACTAAATTGGTGACAGTTGACATAGTTGATTAAATCAAAAGACGGCACATTCGATGCGTTGTTCCATTGTACAGTATGTTGTTCCATTCAATTTTCACATCCTTCACATAGACTTAGAAAAGTCATGTAAAAACTGTGATGTAGATTTTATATTGCTCTTTGAGAATACCAGCAAGTTCCAGATACTGAAGTGTCTGTCCACATTTTAACACTTCACAATGAAAAAAAACAAATATGCAGTATCAAATGGGCATATCACATTTCAGTAACACTGGTAGCTTTACTTGTCACCACAAACATACAATCAACAGCCTTGTTCATGGCAACAAATGCTATGAATGAGTTTTCCCTGTTGGGATGGCAAGGTCACAGAAGCAAATATAAACCACACTTTTAAAAGTAAGAGCCATTAAAGTTGTATGCAGAGTGTTACAAATAATACTATTAGACCTAATCATTTTAGGAAGGATCTCAGACTGAGGTAGGATTTTTTTCCTTTCCTTTCTTTTTACTGAGGTTATACAGTGTTGATGAATACAGATGTACTGCTTTTTTACATTAAGCAAATAAAAATGTAAAAAATTGACATAGCTGTTAACAGATACTTACAGAACACATTTATTTTAATTTTTTAAAAATATTAATATTTTAATTTTATATTTTATTTTCTGCAGTGTTAAGAAATAGTATTGCTTCCATGCAGTGATAACAAATAATGCAAAATATGCTCTATATTTGCACATAACACAATTGTTTTGTAATATGCATTGTTCACAGTGAAATTCTATACTTATACTGAAAATTACACTTTTGTTTGTTGTTTTTAGGTTTGTAAAGGCAGTCAATGGACAACCTGACATTCAGACAAAACATTCTCCTAGTGGAAGGACTCAACGTTGCACATCAGTCTTCATATTTTGCCTTCACACTGCTTCTGTTGGCATATGTCTTTGCAATGGTATCAAACATTGGACTTATATTTATAATCTCAACAGAGAAGAATCTGCATGACCCTATGCATTTTCTATATTGTAACTTGCCTCTGAATGATATAATAGGCACCACTGTCATTATGCCACGCTTACTACAGGACATGTTAAGGGAAACATCTGAGCGCTATATTACATATGTGGAGTGTGTTATTCAAGCTTATTTTGTGCACGTATTTACAGCAGCATGTCACTATGTGTTGATGATCATGGCATTTGACAGATATGTGGCCATATGCAATCCACTGCGATACACAGCCATAATGACCAATAAAATGGTTATTAAACTATCAGCATTAGCCTGGGGGCTGGCAGTACTTGTGGTGTCAATTATGATAGGTCTGACTCTTCGTCTGTCTCACTGTAGATTTAAAATTGAAAATCCTTTCTGTGACAATGCCTCACTGTTTAAACTGTCATGTGAAAATATTGTCATTAATAATGTGTTTGGAATGGTTTACACTGTTATTGTTGCCTGTCTGTCAGTATTGTATATATTTATAACATATGTCAGGATTGCTACTACATGCATAACTAGGAAAAACAAGGCACTGAACAGGAAAGCCATAAAAACATGCACCACTCATTTAGCTGTTTATTTAATCATGCTTGTTTCTGGTTTCACTTTTATAATTCTCCATCGTTTTCCTGAATATTCTGACAGCAGGAAACTAGCTAGTATAATGTTCCACATTGTACCACCAGGACTAAATCCCTTAGTATATGGTTTACAAACCAAAGAAATAAGACAAAAGATTGTTAAACTTTGGTGTAGACAAATAGGAAAAAACAGTCTATTTTTAAAATAAAACCAGTGTCATGAAAAGTCATTATTACATTAAGTTGTGTATGTATTATGTATGTAGATTTTTCTATAAATGCTAATCTGATTTTTGGAAAACCACATGTTTTTCTCCCCAATGCAGATTTATATGGCAGGCATTACCTGAAAAAAAAGAGTAAATACATTTCAGATATGTAGTTTTGCTCATATACTTTTTTTTTTTATTGCACACAAAGCAAGGTTTTCTTTAGTGAATGGTCCTCCACAAACATACAAATATGTTTTAGCTCCTGTCCTGTGTTTTGGTTTCATTACATTAAGCATAAAATGTCTCGGTATGTTAACGCTCGTTCCCTGATGGAGGGAATGGAGACATTGTGTTGAGTGTACGACACTAGGGGTCGCTCTTGGGAGCCTAAACACCTCTGAGATCATTGAGAAAAGAGTCACGAGTGTATGGGGGTGCAGATACTGACAAGCCCACATGTCAAATAAAATGCACCTTTCCTCCTCGTAACCTTTTAACACCCAAGACTTGACCTTGCTCCCCCAACCGGAGAGCCGCCATAAAGGCAGAAGTCCTTTAGCTGGAGCCTTTCCTCTTAGTAAGTAACAGAATAAACAGATGGCTGAGAATCTCGGTACCAACCTTGGGACCGTGGCTGTTCCTGAGGCAGCAACGCCCCTGGTCGAGTGACTCTCACTTACAGTGGGCACACTGTAAAGAACATACTGTAGAATTTACAATAATTTACTGGCAAAAAAGTTGCCAATAAAATCCTGTAAAATAGCCGCTAATTGCTGTAAAATGGATTACAGTATAATACTGCTTAGCAATTTACAAATAAATTGATGTTTGCAGAATACAGTATTTTTTTTTTTTGTTTGTTTTACAAGATGATAAAATTAAACTTGTAAAAACGCATTACAGGTTTTTTTTTTTTGTAATTACGCTAAATTACAGTACTGTAACAATGGGAGGGAGACGAGAGGCGAGCGGATCCATATGCAAACCTTTATTAAACAATCCAGACATAGACATGGTCATACAGGCAGGCAGGGTCA
>JAHKKF010510211.1:0-13867 GCA_019740295.1 Labeo calbasu | reverse complement strand
TTTTCAATTACTTCCTTCATTGTATTGAAAATTAATGCCTTTCCAATGTGATATGAGATTTAAAAAGGCAGAAAAAAAAGTTGGGCAAAAGGCGGATTCGAACTCGGGTCAATTGCGGCTAAAACACTACAGTATGCGCTTTAACATCTAAACCACTGGAACTAACATTTGAGAATCATCTTTTCTTAGTTAGTGTTAGTGTAGTGTAAATAGCCTCTGCAAACAAGGCAGGCTATTTGCACTTAGTGTAAATAGACACTGAAGAAATTAATACAGGTTTGGGACAACATGAGACCATAAATAATAGGATCATCTGAGATGTGGCTAGCCTCGTCTGAAATTGAGGCGAGAGTAGGCGGTTGCAGTGAGGGGACAAGTGAAATAAAGAGAGTAAAGATGTGCAGTTCTGACCTCTCAAAGTGGAACAAATGCCTACAAGATCAAAGGTGGCCAAAAATCAAATTTGAAAAATGTATTTTTTTTTTTATTTGCACTAAGAGTAAATAGCGATAGCGCAGTAGTGGAGACAGAAAGTAGTTGGTGGGTGGGCCTCAAAAAGAGCCAGTTGGCCTGAATACTTCACATCTCCCAGCTCAATAATAATAATAGTTCCTGAAGCTGTGAGCGAATAATTTGTACAGATCTACCAGAGGAAGCAGCCATTATGAACATCTAATTTGTATGAAGACATCTGATGACCAATCAGAATCTGCAAATGGAAAAATAAAGTGAGCTGGGTTGATTTGTGTTTACAATGCATGTTTTTTGTGAACTGTACCTTTAGATGAAAAACCACCTCCCGAGTTTAATTCACTTCTGAGGGGTCTGAGATCGATTGGAGTGTTAAATGGTGAAAGGTCCCTTTAATGCAGTAATACATGCCTACATTAATATGATAAAATTCTATATGCATTTCATAATTATGCTAAAATACCACAGTGCAGTTAGTGTTATTACAGTAAATCCATAGAAAAGCATTTAAACTGGATGATCCATGGTGTTACGGGGAATGAATGATGAGAGGCGAGCGGATCCATATGCGAGCTTTTATTGGGACGAGACAAAGACATGGTCGTACAGGCAGGGTCGAGGCAGGAGCAGACAGGTGTGTAACAGGCAGACGAAGAGAATGATCCGATAAACAAGGGCGAGAATCAACAAGGCAGGCGGCTAGACAGACGTGAACGAGAAAACCAGGCGGGAGATCAAAAACCAGGAACTAGGAATACAAGAATACAATCACAATACAACGATACAACAATCCATGAAGTGCAACTGGGGAGGACCGGGGTTTTTATAGAACGCCTGATTGGTCACGGGGCCTGACGCAATCAGAGCGGTGGAGGATGGGAGATGCAGTCCGAGATGCAAAGTAGCAGTCAGAGTGTGTAGGTGAAGCGAGAGTGACATCTGGTGGTGAGTGGACAACAGGACACCGACCAGATTCGTGACACATGGCCCTAGTGTGAATTTCCATATGGACTTTAAGGTTTCCTTGTTGGCTGCAACTTTTTCCACAATGAGGGCAGACATAAGGCCTCTCTCCAGTGTGAGTTCTCATGTGCCTGTTAATGCTTCCTTTATGATTGAAACTTCTTCCACATTGATGGCAGATGAAGGAATTTTCTCTATTGTGTATTCTCATGTGGACTTTGAGGTTTCCAAGTTGACAGAAACTTTTTCCACACTGACAGCAAGTGTAAGGCTTTTCTCCAGTGTGAATTCTCATGTGCCTTTCAAGATCTGTTTTATGAGTGAAGCTTTTTCCACATTGTTGGCAGGAAAAAGGCTTCTCCCCAGTTTGAATTCCCATGTGACTGTTAAGGGTTTCTTTTCGACTGAAACTTTTTCCACACTGTTGGCAGGTGAAAGGATTTTTTCCAGTGTGAATTCTCATGTGGACTTTGAGGTTTCCTTGTTGACTGAAACTCTTTCCAAATGGAAAACTTGAGAAATAACTTTTAGTTCCTGTCTTTTGAAGATTCTCATTTTGTTCTTCCTCTTCAATCTCATCAAGTACTACTTTCTCCTCTTTCAGTGCTTTTAGATCTAAGGTGAAAAAACAAACAAACAAACAAAACAAACAAAAAAAAGTTTAAAACAACAGTTTGAATGGCACAAGACAGCAGGTATCAATACATTTAGAGTACGTCTATAGAACAACTTTTTCAGCTAAAAACTAAAAAAGTAGGAATAACTGCAGGCTGGAGCAATGGGCATGACGAAAGGTTCAGGCAGGTTTAAATGTAGGGGCATGGAGAAATGTCTGTCAGGGTGTGGTGGCAGGTGGCAGGAAAGGGTAGTTTCTGTACCGGTTTACTTTTCGGCATGCCCATTGCTCCAGACTGCAGCTACCTCTGTTTCTGAATTTGGCTGTTCATTTACACGACAACCTGATTTAGGGAGCCTAAAAACACAAGCTTTTGAAAATAGGTTTAAAAGTGCAAGGTTTTAAAAATAAATTTTGTAAACCACAAAAATTTGTCAAAGCAGTGCTGTCAGACCTGGCATGCATAAAACAGCCTGTTTTAGTCATTTTTACAGATCCGTGTGAATGGGGATCATTTTTACAATGTTGTCTGTACCTTTTTATATGTTAAGAGTAGAGGTTTACCAGTACCGACAGTTAGGTTAGACCACACTGGCCAATAACTCAGTGTCACATGTCAAAACAAACCGCACAAGGCATCAATGAAGCCGCCTCTAGAAGCCGCTCTTTTACTGTATAATGATATCGGACCTTCTGAGCCACTTAAGCAACAGACGCAACCCTGAAAACCCCAGGGGAATGGTTTTCTAAAAAACCAACCTGCTGGCGAGTTCCTGGAACTGAATTTCTACAACTACATGGTGTGAAAGCCCTGGTAAAGAGACCTTTTACTGACTCTGAAAAACACCAGAAGATGAAGATGCCCAGGGTTCCTCGTCAACTGTGTGAACACACCACAGTCTTGCTGCAGGAGGCATGAGAACTGCAGATGCGACTAGAGCGATAAACTGCAATGTCTGTAATTTAAGAGGTCTAAGACAGTACTACAGGGAGACAGGAAGGACAGCTGATCCTCCTTATAATGCTAGACCACTTTGTGACCATAGTGGAGTAACAAGGAACTGGTAAACCTGGTTCAGTCCATGAGGATGAGATGCTCTGTAATAATTAAAGCAGCTGCTGGTACACAGAATACTGAGTGCTGCTTTTGATGTTGGGCCTTTTTATGTTCATACAAATATTTACACATAATAAGATATTTGTTTAGTTCAGTTGTGATATATAATAAGCACTAAGCCTGTCTGGCTCAGATCCAGTCAAAGCTCGAAGGCAGAAATGAACACTAATCACACCAGTGTGACCATACACGTCAAACAGCTACTTTACAAGTCCCTGTACGACAAGTCATTTCACTCAGCCACCTTCTTTGAAACGCCTTTTGGGCATGCAAGTGCAGCTCCTATCTCTTTGAATGGGGAAACATCAAATTCTCCAAAACTGTTCACTAAGCTCTTGATTATGCAGTTAGCAGTTATGCAGTGACTTCACTAATCAACGATTGTCTGTTTCACTTAGAAGGCAGGGCATATTGGGCGTTGCATTTTCTCCCACTGATAAGTAATAGGAGTGCATAGTCTTCCTATATATAGAGTCTTTGTTTATGTACAGAATTGAGATCGCATGTAAACAGCTTCTTACCAGTGTGAATGTTCATGTGTTTTTAAAGGTTTCCTTTTTGAGTGAAACACTTTACACACTGTTGGCAGGTGAAAGGGTTTTCTTCAGTGTGAATTCTTATGTGGTTTTTAAGGCTTGATTTTCACTTGAAGCTCCTTCCACACTGTTGGCAGGTGAAATAACTTTTATTTGCTGTCTTATGAGTTCTTTTTTGTGTCTTTTCAGTCTGTGAGCAACTGAATGATTTTTTCTCCAGTTATAAAATCATGATCTTTATCTTCATTCTAATTCTTGACTCCTTTTTCAGTGAAATCAATTCTAAAGCATAAAAGACAAATGCAAATTAAAACCAGTTTTAATGGCTCAAAGCAGCAAGCAACAAACCAACAACATGCACAGTGGGGGTGTTCAGTTTTCACAAGTTTCAAAAATTTATTTTCTAGTTAATATAATAATAGTAATAACATGATGTTGTCAGAACAAAAAGGTGGAACTCATCCATGCAGTGTATTTGGAAAGACATGGAAAACAATCTGTTCTACAGAGCCACTAAAGGTACATGGTTAGCCGCTTGCTAGTGGTTGCCTGTTACATTACAGTACATACAACATCACTTACCACATAAACAGAGTAAGAAGAGATGACTGATTGGGTGATGGCAAATGATTTGCAGATCCTGAGCACCATGGGTGTAAAGCAATGAATTCCAAACACTCATGTTACAGTAATTAAGTAGTGTTTTTTTTTTTTTTTTTTTTTTTGAGTAGTTTAAAAATTGTGTACCTTTACTTGAGTACATTTTTAGTGATGTATCTGTACTTTTACTCTGCTATTTCAGTGTACAGTGTTAATTTGAAGGTGGTAGAATCCACAGCTCAGTACTCACTACTCAGTGCTCATGAGTACAGTTTTTTTGTGGAAACTGTGGTTCCTAAGTATTGTGATCCAACATTTTTTTTGCATTTCAGGATGAAAAGACAAACATTTCAGGTGAAGAATAATCGACTCCTTACCTCCGAGACTGTGTTTTGATCTATATGACCGTATTATTTTTATTGTGAGTTTAAGGCTTATCATTATTGCTGATATCACTGTTGATGTGCTATGATATTGTAATATTTACCATTATATAATCAGAGGAGTATAGAGAAGTTTATGAAAAATGTCACTACACAACACAATAGCAAAATATCTAAATATGTATAGTATTTTTATGTTACATTAATCAGTGTCTAGCACACCTTCCTAAGGAAAGGATATGGACCAGAAGACATTGCAATTACTACATGATATTTAAACAGATGTAAAGAAGTTCCAGATCTATACTTGTGCTCTTATTATTTCAGTTATTTTGCCTTTAATGTAAATAAACATGTGCAAACAATATACTTGCTCTTGTGAATTTATTTTGATGTTAATTACATTTACTTACAAATTCCCACTGTCATCATGATGATATGCTATATTGTCATAAAACTCTTATGACAAACACATTTTCTAATTTCTTCAATTGTTGTGTATACTGCAGAGTACATATTTGTAAATGACTTACTTGAACCCATTCTCTTTAATACCATGGGGTTTATATACATGCTGCTGATTGGGCTGACATTTGAGACTGAGACTCAGTCTCTCTCAGTTTAAGTCTAAACTTTTCAGCCAAACATACACAATCTTATGTTTGATATTTCTGAATTTAATTATTTATGGCACCTTTGATAATATTGTTCATGAAATCGATACATAGAAACCCTTCAATATGACACCCAAGTGACTGCTCAGCCAAATCCAGCAGAATTTATCAATAGCCAACCTGTCTGTTGAAGCCTGAAATAGTCTAGAAACTTGGAAAATATGTTAAATAATGCTGAACACATTTATGATTTAAATGCAAGATTGATTCAGTATATATATGTCTTTGTTTTCACGTGGATAAATATTTTGTTGCAGCGCTGCCCAATGCCCATACAGATGAGCCACAGCTGCACTGTTGAATAGTTAACTGATAGAAATAAATAGTTTTCAATTCAGAAATAGTCACTGGGTTTAATGTTACACAAAATATATTTGTTTAGGAAATGCATAGTATTTTTCCCAATAATAACAAATGTAGTAGGATCATCTCAGGTTCAGTTGGCGGCAGCATTACTATTTGTCTAGTCATGTGAGCTCAATGTCACATAAAACTACTTTGATTAGGACACTCATATGTGGTTCTTCAGAAATATTAATTTCTGCAGAGCTGGACATTTTAATAAGGATCAAATGAGTGAGTTCAGCTTTGAGAATGAAAACCAACCTGTTTGTTCCTCAGTTTCTTCTTCTTTGACTCTGAATATTTCTTCAATCTTCATGTCTTCACTCTCTTCTTTAATAAACACCATCTTTATAATAGTGTCACGTGAATCTCAGCTGCTTCACCAGGAGTTTTTCCTGTGTGTCTGGACACTTTGTCCTGTTTAAGATTAAGTTAAATATAAATAAATCCAAATTAAATCTGTGTGTGTCTGTGTGTGTTCTGGTATATATGGTTTATGAGGACACAAATGTGTATAATGACATGGGTACTACAACGTAAACATGGTTTATGTGGACACTTCCTGTGTCCCGTAAAACAATTTTTTTTTTAAGTTTTAACATACATGCTGAAACTCCACAAATCACTTAAATCCATAAAGATTTTCTGTAAATTACACCTGTTAGGTTGTTAAACATTAAACATTACAAACAGATGTCATCACAGCAAAATCAGCAATGAAGGGAGGTCCTGTAAGACTGAGAAACACTGTCATTTACCTGTAGAACAGTAACACTGTTTTAATTACCTGTGAGACAATGGAAATGTGAAGATGACACAGATGCAAGGCTCCAGGTACTTGGATCTGAGATGTGGCTATAATGAGATAGTAGTGGACTGAGACACATCACAACTAAAAAGAGTATTGAGTCCCATTTAAAGTTAAGCTACAAATCAATTCAGTGACTTCTTTCTGTCAAATTTGTTCGTTGAACATGAGTAGAAGCTTTTAATTTTGAGCTCAGAAACGGCACCAGATTTTTTTCTAGACCCACCTAGAGGGACAGAGGTCCACCCAACATAGTCTTTCAAAATCCTAGAGATCTTTACACTTTGGCGTGTGAATGTGAATGTCGTACAGTCTCTTGCTCGAGACTAAAAAAAACGAGTTGAAAGTGCACCGAGCTGCGGAAGAGACAGCTGTTTCTCAAGCGCTTTCCGTGAACGAGATTGTATTAATATGTATGTATTAATATATAGGGGAGAGTGGGGTAAGTTGAGCCAGTGGGTGAGTTGACCCACCCCCTGTATCTTGGCAACTGTACACTTTTACTGTCATGTAACTGTGTATTTTGGAATCGCACATCATTTCTGCCAGACTGTGAAAAGGAGAAACACATGGGAGGAGTGGAAGGCACCCATTTACTCTAAAAACTGTTTTTGGCTTGTCAAAGTAAAATTTTAGCATAGCTGATGTAATGGCTGTTACATCAAAACAAATTTATCCAGGTCTAAATTACTTATGATGCATATAGTATAGGTGATTTATTAACATAAAACGTCCCAGGTTACGCATGTAACCATGGTTCCCCGAGGGAACGAGACACTGCGTCCGAAAACGGTACGGGAACGCCTTTGGCGGAACCACGCTCTGAATGCATGTGTAATCTGGCCAATCGAAGGGCAGTACGTCACGTCAGCTTCTGGGGATGAAGCGAGCGCTCGGCAGGGATGCCGGAAGGATCGATCGAGACGCAGCGTCTCGTTCCCTCGGGGAACCATGGTTACATGCGTAACCGGGACGTTCCCCTTCAGGAACTCGAGCTGCGTCCGAAAACGCTATGGGAACGAGATGCCCACGCCACCAGACTTCCAAGTCCCTGCCTAGTGGAGGAGCTAGGGCAAGAGAACAGAAGAGCCGGGAGTGGCTCGGACATCTAGGTTGTAGAACCTAACAAAGGTGAGGGGCGTAGACCATCCCGTAGCATTACAGATGTCCTGTATTGGGACACCTGACATAAGGTCTTTGGAGGCAGCCATAGAGCGAGTTGAGTGAGCCTTGACCCCCAGAGGCGAGGGGAGGTCAGAGGACTCGTAAGCAGTAGATATGGCATCTACAATCCATCTACTCAGAGTTTGCTTAGTAGCAGGATAACCCTTCTTAGGGGGGCCACAGCAGACGAACAGCTGGTCTGTTTTATGCCACAGGGCAGCTCTGTGGACATAGGCATCCAGGGCACGTACTGGGCACATACAGTTTTGCTTCTGCTGGTCAGGCTCCCGAAAGGGAGGAGGACAGAAAGCCTGGAGCACGACCGGCTGTGGTGTGTTTGTGGGGACCTTGGGAAGATACCCCGGCCTGGGGTACAGAAAAGCGTTGGTCATACCAGGAGCGAATTCTAAATGAGAAGGGGCCACCGAAAGGGCCTGCAGGTCCCCAACCCGTTTGAGGGAAATTAGAGTTAGCAGCAGCGCTGTCTTAATGATGAGGAATCAAACAGGTATCTCCTCTATAGGCTCGAATGGCGGCCTACAGAGGGCCTCAAGCACCACAGCCAGGTCCCACGTAGGGACATGGGGTCGTGTCGGAGGCTTCAGCCTCATCACACCGCAGAGGAAACGTACGAGGGGGTTTCTACCCACTGGCATGCCACCGAGAGGGGCGTGGTAGGCCGAGATTGCCGCCACATAGACCTTCAGGGTGGAGTGGGATAACCCTGTGGAGAAGCGGGCCTGCAAGAACTCCAGTACTGTACCAACTGGGCAGTTAGCTGGGTCTTGCTGGCGTTCTCCACACCATAAAGTGAAAAGCTTCCACTTCAGGGCATACAGTTTCCTCATAGAGGGAGCTCTGGACTGGAGGATGGTCTCAACAACCTTGGTTGAGAGACCGGAAGCTATGAGCTGTGCCCCCTCAGAGGCCACACTCACAGCTTCCACAGCTCCGGGAGGGGGTGGAGGATGGTGCCCCCCGCCTGTGACGGGAATCTCCCATGGAGAGCCGTCTAGGAGAGATATCGGGTCCAAGAACCATACTAGGCCCGGCCAGTACGGGGCTACTAACAGTAAACTGACCCCGTCCCGGTGGACTCTCTCCAGAACTCCCGGGAGCAGAGCGATCGGGGGAAAAGCGTACAGACGTCGCCTCGGCCACATCTGTACCATGAACTAGAGAAAACCAGAGGGGGCGTTGAGCATTCTCCCTCGTGGCAAAGAAATCCACTTGAGCTGGACGAAAGACTTTCCATATCTGCCTCACCACCTCGGGGTGAAGCATCCATTCCCCGGGCCTCGGCCCCTGCCTCAACAGGACGTCTGCTCCCACATTCAGATGCCCAGGAACGTGAACTGCTCGTAACAAGAGGAGTTGACCAACCTTCTTTGACTCTCGTGACTGCGGTGAGGATCGACTCGATCCGAGCAGGGGACAGACGTGCCTGCATCGCGGTCGAATTCCACACCACGCTTAGGTAAGTGGTTCTCTGAAGTGGAGAAAGGACACTTTTCTTGGCGGTTAGTCTTAACCCCAACGTTTCCATGTGGGCGAGAACGGCATCTCGATGCCGAGCCACTAAACTCTCTGACGCTGCTAGGATCAGCCAGCCATCGATGTAATTCAGTATGCGGATGCCCTGGAGCCAAAGAGGGACCAGGGCAGCATCTACACATTTCGTAAAACATGCGGGGTGAGAGTGCTAGGCTGGGAAGGGAAGAACCCGATACTGGTAAGCTTCGCCCCTGAAAGCGAACCTCAGGAACTTCCTGTGTTGAGGAAGGATGGAGACGTGAAAGTACGCATCTTTCAGGTCTATCATCACAGATCAGTCCTCGGACCTGATTTGTGACACTACTTGCTTGACAGTAAGCATCTTGAACTTCAACCTCATTACTGAGCGATTGAGTCGATGAAGATCTATAATGGGACGTAGCCCCCCATCCTTCTTTGGAACTATGAAGTACCGGCTGTAGAACCCGGACTCCCTGTGGTGAGAAGGGACCACCTCGATGGCCTCCTTCCTCAGAAGGGTCTCTAGTTCTACAATATGCAGGACCCATGCAGACACATTTGGCAGTACTGACCTGCCACCATGTACCCCTTACCCACCAGCGCTGAAGTAGTGCGAAGCGGCTTGGGGGGTAAGGTAGGAGCCTTCAAAAATGATGCCGCGCCGGGGGACAGATTGCTGGCTAGCATCTGTTCCACCCGGGGCATCGCCTTATAAGCTCACTCATCGAGCACCGCCACGTTCCCGTAGTAGTCTGAGGTGAGGACAAACAAGCGAGCCGAAAAGGGTCTGGCCCACGACCTTGAGATTTCAGAGTGGAGGTCGGGGAAGAATGGAAGGCTTCTGTATGGAAATGGAGGCTTACTCCGCAGGAAGTGTTCATCTAGTTTGCTTTTCTGCGGAGCAGCTTTTTCCTCGGCGGGCCAATCGATGTTTAACTTGGACACCGCACGAGTAACCACCTCTAACAGCTCCTCATACTGCAGCGATTGAGGGAGTGGCTCCTCAACCACGCTCTCCAGGTCGCCCTCCTCAGAGGACGACAGATGGAGGAAAGAGCCCGTCCCATGGGGGGAAGTAGCGGCAGAGCGGGCTTCCGATCCCGCAGAATGGGCTACGCATCTGCCGGGTGGGGAAGAAGATAGGGGGTCACCCATCTCCATTCCCTCCAACAGATCCAGTTGCGAACCCCAAGAGTGTAGCAACTGCTCTGCCTCAGCGGCAGCGAAGCCAGCACCCAGGGGAAAGCTGGTGAAGGCTCCCTCCTCGAAGAGAGCCTTCCGGGAGCGAAGCGTCCGCAAAGGAAGCAATTCACAATGCGGGCAGTCAGCCCCCTCGAGGGCTGACGCAGCGTGCTCCGCTCCCAAGCAGACCACGCACATGCTGTGTGTATCCCCGCTAGTGATTACGCGTTTGCAGCCAGCACACAACTCGTTTAGTCTATCATATATATAGATATTATATTAATACAGACATTCATTTATTACAGTTACAGAATGTCATGTTACTCTAACATTTTTTGTGAAGGTTCTTAATGTTGAAATTGATTCAAAACAACATAAACACAGCAGAACAGACTTATGGGCTCACTATTGTGTCAAAAATAACACATCCAAGCTGCACTACAGACCTTACTACAGATCTTATGGAGTTTGTTGCCAACAAAACATAAGGAACAACATGTTTTCTGTTCTGTGAAAAGGATAATTAATTTTTAACAACGAAAAGCTTCACAAAAATATGTTAGAGCAACATAACATTATGACTGTTAGAGCAACAAATATTTAAAAATAATACTTACTAAATTTATAAAAATAACATTTATTAATACTTATTAATCATTTACTGATCATATGATCATTTCATGATTTACATAAATTACTTCAGATAAACACTTGTGGCATGTGTTAGATGGCTGTCTCCATGCCTAGACAATTAAGATCCAGCCCCGGACACCAGATCCTGTCAGAATATATCAGTTTGTCCTGTATCAGAACAACTTGTCAGCAGTCATCTAATACCCAAACCCTGTTAACAGGAGGTCTCGTCTGGTACCCAGAATACCCAAAACACTATTAACAATCTTCTATCAGCCAAGAAGTTGACTGAGCAAAAAGCCAATGAAAGTGAAGAGCAGAAGCAGGAGACTAAGTAAGGATGGTAAAAAGGAGCAGTTTATTGAATAGTCTTAGTTGCGTATGTCTCAATGCTCAGACTTCGTCTGGAGAACACAAATTCAACAAGTATTGTTATACCAGACTGATTCACAACAACATCCCATAAACCTTGAGTTTCCATAAACATTGCCTTGTATCTCTTATTCATGAAGACAAAACAGCCCTTGAAGCTACACAGTCATAAGACTGAACAACAGAGGAAAATATATAAAAAATATATAAAAAAAAAAATAACTATAATATAATATAAATGACTAATCAATTAATGAATCTGTAAAACGAAAATATAAATGGATATAATTATTATTATAAATTATTACATGATTAAATGGAATAATAAAATGATGAAATGATTAATGATTATAAATGAATAAATGAATAAAGAATAAATGAAGAATAAAAATAAAGCAAAACACAACACAAATGTATGGTTGCTCTGAGGCAAAACACACACTGATTTGAGGATCGTCCGATCCTTCACATGTAAAACATCACTTATTAATAATCTACAAATGTATATTAATGTTTAGTAAATTATTAATTAATCATTAACAAAACATTTTTAAATCGATTATAATTTATTATTTTTATTATACAGCAGGTTCCTCAGATCTTGTCCTGGAGGGCCATTGTCCAGAGTTTAGCTCCAAGCCTAAACAAACACACCTGAGCAAACTCATCACGGTCTTCAGGATCATTAGAAAATCACAGGTAGGTGAGTTTGATCAGGATTTGAGCTAAACTCCTTCTGAACCAGCCTTACCAAAAATTTTATCAAAACAGTGTTTAATCACTGTCACATCCAGACTTTAAAAACTATCATGAGGGGTTTTTTTTTTTTCTTCTTCTTCCTCCAAACAGGGTTTACAACCTTGGTGACTAAATGAAAGTGAAAGCAGATTGTTAAGCATGCAACGTTTACACCTGGTCATAAGATTTTAAGATTTTTTTTTCTACATTAAGAAAAACTGATCATTAAGCTTTTGTATTTGCTTATGTGGGAAGTTATATGTACATAATGGGAGACAAAGGACATTTGGAGAACTTGTCTAGTAGCCAAACATTTTGAACAAAACAAGTCTTCAGCTGTGGATAACAAAGGCACTTCCTTATTCATGTAAGTAAGCAGAAAATACTAACTTGAAACATGAAACACTGGACAAACAGAGATTATAATATTGTAAGATGTTTCACTCTAATATTCTATATAAATGATATGATGATCAGTGTAAATGAAAGTAGCCTCCTGTTGTCACAACCTACTCCATAGTTTTTTTTAAAGGCTGTTATAAGGTTGTTACATTGGCTGTGTTACACTTTAACTATAAGTAATATGAAATATAATAAATTAATTTCATTTGTTAATAATGCTTTCTCATGTCTTTACTAATTAGCATAAGGAGAATATCTTACCTTTATGTTCTTTGAGCCAGATTCACTTCTACATTTATTAATAAATAAACCCATGTCATTGTTTTTAGACTGGAACACTGGATATTTTCTTAATTTGTGACACTATAAAATTCAAAGGGAATTTTAATTTGCATAAAGCAAAGCTGACAGCCATCAAACCCTAATTCAGATTTTTTTGAAAATATTTAAAATGTGTTTATGACTCAGTGATCAAGCTGACATGTAATATAAAGTGTAGGACTACATCTCTTCTATTGAAAGGACTGTAATATTAGCAGTGGCAGAATTTATGCTGAACTTAATGTGTCACATAAATGCAAGGTGTGCACTGTAAATGTCATATGCACAATTATATATGCTAAAAATCAAATAGTGTCATGGTCCTGTTTTAGAATAAAATATCTCCCTCAATCTCACTCCCTCAATCGCTGCAGTACGAGGAGCTTTTGGAGGTGGTTACTCGTGCGGTCGACAAGTTAAAGATAGACTGGCCCGCCAAGGTAAAAGCTACTCCGCAGAGAAGCAAGTTAGATGAGCGTTTTCTGCGGAGTAAGCCTCCACCTCCAATGAGGAGCCTTCCGTTCTTCCCCGATTTCCACTCAGAGATCTCGAGATCGTGGGAAAGACCGTTTTCGGCTCGCTTATTCGTCCCCGCCTCAGATTATTATGGCAATGTGGTGGGGCTCGATGAGCGAGCCTATAAGGCGATGCCCCGTGTGGAGCAGACTCTCGCGAGTTATCTGTCTCCCAGCGGGGCATCGTCATTGAAGGCTCCCACCTTACCCTCTAAGCCGCTAAGAACAACTTCAGCGCTTGTGCGTAAGGGGTACTCGGCAGCAGGTCAAGCTGGAGCATGCTTGCATACAATGTCAGTGCTCCAAGCATATCAGGCTCACCTGCTGAAGGGGCTAGCTGAGGGTGAGAAGGTAGATCTGGAGGAACTCCAAAGGACCACAGATTTAGCTCTCCGTGCCACCAAAGAGACCGCGCGGGCAGTAGGGCGGTCTATGGCAGCCATGGTGGCCGCGGAGAGACATCTGTGGTTGACCCTGTCCGATATGAAAGAAAAGGACAGGGTCTTCCTTCT
>JAHKKF010510210.1:0-11178 GCA_019740295.1 Labeo calbasu | reverse complement strand
ATGTATAACTGTATTTATTTGCATTTCTTTGTATTTAATGTTACGTGTATGCACCTAGGGTCTGAGAGTAATGAAATTTCAATTCTCTGTATGTCCGGTACATATGGCAGATTTGACAATAAAGTTGACTTTGACTTTGACTTGAAACATGGTCTATTTGCAGGTTATTGTTTTGCATGTAAACTGGTAGAACTGGTTATTTTTAATAAACTGATTTATTTTGCTCAAATATATCTAGTTTAATCTGTTTACTGAGATTCATACTGTGGTGTCTATATGTATAATGGTTCAATTTTGTTTTGCAGGTGTGTTTGGTGCAGAAACAGATGAGACAATGTCCGTGATGGAAGGAGATTCTGTAACTCTACACACTAATCTTAGTCAAATACAGAACGATGATACAATACTATGGTTGTTTGGGCCTAAAGGCGTTGTCATTTCTCAAATAACGAGAAAGAGCGACTTTACCTCATTTTTTTTCACTGATGATGAGAGTTTCAAAGGTAGATTGCAGGTGGATCAAAACACTGGCTCTCTCACCATCAGAAACACTAGAAAGAGACACTCGGGACAATATAAACTAACAATTTCTAGTGAAAAGATCACATCCAGGATATTTAGTGTGGATGTCTTTGGTAAGTATCTTAAGAGAAACTCTTTCATTTAATGTAATAATGATTTTGTTTCAGGTTTCATGATGCTGTAAGGATCTTACTTGAATGTTCTTGTTGGTTCACGCATGGATTTCTGGAGGACAGTAAAACAAAAAAATTGATTTGTTTTCCAGGGGTGGTTGGTGAGACGGGTGGAGTGAAGTCAGTATCAGTGATGGAGGGAGATTCTGTCACTCTACAAAATGATGTTACTGAATTACAGGAGGATGATCTGATAGTTTGGAGGTTTGGAGATAAAGGCATCCTCCTGGCTAATATTGATGTAGAAACAAACCAAGCCTCAATAAACGCTCACGATGAGCGATTCATGAACAGACTACAGCTAGATAAGACTGGATCTTTGACCATCAACAAAACCAGAACCGAACACGCGGGACTTTATGAAATACAGATCAGAGGCCGTGAGAGCTCGCAGCAATTTCTTGTTTCTGTCATTGGTGAGTTTCCAAATGAAAGGTCTTTAGTAAAAAACATGCACAGACTACCAGAGGGGCATGGGAGGAATAGCAGTACGAGGGCACAATCACAGATGGGTTAGGGTTAACTTCTTGGTAGAAATCGGAAAGTAGAACTTCCCCAAACTGGTAACATCGGCTGCAACGACAGCCCAACGACAGTGTAAAATCATGTTTTGGCCTGTCATAATACACTAAATCTTATCTATACATGTCAAAAAGTTCTGAATCATGATACATACTTTGTCCTGTAATCATTCACTCCTTTTAGCTAGGCCTGTTCCTGATCCGGGTCCATCTAAAGCTGTCACAGTTGGAATACCTTTAGCTGTTCTGCTGGTGGTTGCAATTTTAGCTGCAGTTGTGACTTACTTTAGGTGCAGGATCTCTAAACTAAAAAAACAAGTGGGTAAGTATTACAGCTGATACAAGCAATACAAAAATATTTAGTTTTTTTTGTGCTGCAGTAGAGTTTAATGCATAATAATGTGTCATAATCAATAATATAATTAACCAAGAGAAAATATACTATCAGTTTTGCAACACATTAAGATCTGGGTTTGATCACACTGATGTTTCAAATCAGTGCAGTCCATTTTCCATTTTCTATGGTAAATGGGAAATTAGATGAGAAATTTTAGCAGACTGTGTAGTTAATTTGCCTAAAGACTTCTGACACGATTGTGTAATTCTTTGCCTGCCTGTTGATTATGTTGGCTTGAGAAAGCCAGCAAACTGTTAGTGTTGTGCCAGTAAACGTCTTCTGAGACTAAAGTTTCTGCCATGTTAAATCATACCAGCAATACTGCTAAAACACATGAGGTAAAGCATTACAGCAAATCTCTAAAACATACCTGTTTCCTAAAACATGCTAGCAATGTTTTAAAACATGTTACCAATATGCTATTTACATGCTAACACATGCTTGATCATATGAACACATTTCTGTTTCTGCTTCTACATGACAGCTGAAGAAAAGGTGGTGCCAGGGACAGAAGGGATATCTGTCCATCTAAAGACTGATACTGAACTACGGAAAGGTGATGAGATAAAGTGGTGGTTTGAGGATCTCAACCTCATTGAATTCAGAAAAGAGACCAGTAGAAAAAAAGATAAAGAATGTGATGTTGCTGATGGGAGATTTAGAAGCAAACTGGTGCTGAATGAGAATAATGGGGATCTTATCATCAATAACATCAGGACCATTCACTCTGGACTCTACAAACTAGAGATCAGACGCAAAAACGGAAGAACCGAATACATGAGATTCATTGTTACTGTAACTGGTGAGTAGATTAATAATCATGTACTGTGTGAACAGTTTAGATGAACTTAGCCCAAATTCCCTAAGTGCAACGATAATCTACTTTTAGATTTTAATGTTTTCATTTCAATTAGTGCCATGTTAAAATTACTGGAATGAATTTGGAGTGTCTATTTACACTAAGTGCAGATAGCCCACCTTGTTGGCAGAGGCTATTTACACACCCAGCACTGTGTGACTGGACTAGTCAACACTACAAATAACAAGAGTTATTAGTCAGCTCCAGTGGAGTGGAGGATTAAGCGTGTGTTTTACTATTTCCATTGCGACTGACCGGGGTTCGAATCCGCCTTAGGGCGCACTTTTTTTTCTCCCTTTTCAAATCTCATATTGTATTGGAAATGTATTTGTTTTCTAATAAAAATGAAGGAAATAATTGAAAAGTTGAAAAGAATAATCGGTTAGGGTAGGTGTATGGAGGGCTTATTGTCTCAATAAGCCAACATTCATTTAATAAATTGAATTAACACTATAATTTACACTCAATTACTGCATACTGTTTTAATGTACTACAATACTGAGGTGCAGAAAACCCTTAGTGTAAATAGCATCTATCGTTAAGAAAATATGCTATTTTCACTTAGTGTAAATAACCTCTATCGCTATTTACACCTAGTGCAAACAGCCATTGCCGAATAAATTCCACTGACACCATGGATTATAACGGTAAAGATGTATTTTTAAAAAACTCTCTAAATTCAAAAGAATAGAGTCTATACCACAACTATAATACTATAACTATAATAACAACACAATATAATTTGAATAACTTTCTAAATTATTTGTTCAGCTGAGTGATACACATATTGACAGCCAATCAGAATCCATCTTGCTTTATTCCAGCTTGAGCATTTAAAGCTTGAAATGTCAAAACTGCAGTATGAGCTTATAATAAACAGGACAATATTGGTCTGAATGCTAATATAGTTAGTTATAGTTATCTTTATAGTTATTGCTCTTGGTGTGAATAGGCGTTAAAGCAGTAATATTGCAGAAATGAAGAAATGTTTTGTGTGGCGAAAAAAATCAGAAAAAAATCGAAAAGAAATGTGATGATGAATCATAGATTGTCATAGGTAATTCATAAGCAATCATAGGAATTCAGATTTCTTTTGGCTAAAAAATCAAAATGTGAAATACTACAGCATATTCTATGATTTGTGAATATAGGTAACATCTTCCTATAGGATGAGCTCAATCTATGAACATAAACAGGTTTTTAAAAAATGTCATCTAAAAGAGTTGAAAATGCAAATTAAATTAATTCACACTTTTTCTTTTTTTTTTTTTTTTTGCTGTATTTCTGTTTCTGTGTGCTGCTTTGACATGAAGTCAAGAAAGTGTCAGCGAAGGTTGGAGAAACTGTTACTCTAAACCCTGGTGTTGAAACAATACAGAGAGGTGATCTGATACTGTGGACGTTTGGAGCTAAAAACTGTCTCGTTGTTAAAGCCGAATCAGGAATGATTACTATTAATGAGAGATTCAGAGACAGGCTGGAGCTGGATCATCACACTGGATCTCTGACCATCACAAACACCACATATACAGACTTTGGACTTTTTCAACTACAGATCATCAACAAGGAACGGACCAGATACAGGAGGTTCAATGTGACTGATTCTGGTGAGTAGAACAACATTCATTATAATAACTAAATATTTATTTTTAACAAACAGGCTTTTTCCACACATTTTTAGATGTGACATGTAAACAGCCCCTCAAAAATGACAATAAATTGAATCATTTATTTTCAGGGAAAGACTTAGATTTGTATTGTAAAAATGTTATAGTTTTATTTTCTCATATTTGTTTAATGTTCTGTTGTTTTCAGCATGTATAAGGGCTCTTGAGTGGATCTGTAACATTATCCATGTGTAGATGTATATATAACAGTGTATTTTTCTTTCTTTCTTCTTAATTTCTGTGACATCTGTTTTCTTTTATATTCCACAGTGAATGAATCGACTGAAAAAGACACACTGATGAGTTAGGATGGTGTGGATGAAGAGGATGAGCAGCAGGGAGTTCAGTTTAATAAGACAAGCCCACCACTGTCATGTGATGACCATACAAAAAATAGGGTTGTCTGTGTTTTAGAATTGGTTGTGGGGGTATGGGATGGCCTGGATGAGTGTGAGATTTCCCAGCCTGAAATTTTGTCCCAGTCTGCCCCTGATCCCAAGTTCGAGTACTGGCTCGCGGACCTTTCCTGATTTCAGCAATTTCTGTATTTCTGTATTTCTGTTGTTGTCCAAACCAATAATGCTTTGTTGACTGACTTTGAGGAAGAGAGAGAGGGGGAAAAAACAAAACAAAAAAAAAAAAAAAAACAATCTTTGGTCGATGCAAACAGTAGATGGCGCTAATGTACTACTATAAGTTTGAGATTACGTGCTAAAACGAAGTTACCATTAAATTAACCCATTCACTGGTGAGTTTAAAATATTCTCTCTGACCCCCCAGAGTGAGTTTTTTAAGCGACCGTTACTTTAGAACGTTCCCTTTATTGTTTCCATGGTGACGCGTCATGATTGTCACGTGACACACTGCAGCCACTACAGCGCTGTATGACAGACTTATCCCTTTTATTTAGTTTTTCCTTTTTTTTTATTCAAAATATTCACAGGCTTGCCATGTCTTTAACTATCTAATATTCCGATTCACGAATACGTGTGCGTGAGTGTATTTTGCCGTTTTAAAACATTTATAAATGATCTGGATCGTGATCTATATCGTGAGATGGGCGCCGCCATGTTTGTTCGCGCTGCCGTTCAGAGAGTCCTGTCAGCCGGATTTACAGCACATAAATTCACCAGTTACTCCCCAAATACATGCAAGTAAGTGGCTGGTGAACTGGGAAAGGAATGGAGTGAATTATATCGTTACTTACATTATGTGTATCTGATATAAATCAAACACGTCGGCAAATTATACTTGAATGGATTGTTATTGCTGCTTCCATAGACATCCGTGTGTATTTTACAAACTCTAAATATATTGTTTTACTAGTACTTATGTGTATTTAAATGTCTGAAACCTAAAATAAACGTTATGTGGTGGAAAACACTGCATAATTGTGATTCTATGACAAGCGCAGCAAGCGTCTCTCTCTGGCTCTGCGTCAGCCAACGCGCGAAAACTCAGTTTGAATTTGGCAGTTGGGTGACGTCACCGAACGTTCTAAATCCCATATGTGGGACCGTACCGCTCAAAGGGTTAACACGAAATTAATAGAAACAAATAGCTCTAAATATGTAGTTGCTTAATTAGCTAAACTAGGTCTCTGAGTTGAGTGAACATTAAATACTTGATGGTGATGGCTTCTAACCCTGAGAAAGTAAAATAGTCTATGTTGACTGGCTATTTTTAGCGGAGACAAACATCTCTACCATCATAGCAACTGTTTTCAGTGTTTTAAAGGGTAATAAAACCCCATACTACTTTTTCTGAGATTTTAGCACAGATGTTTGTGTTGCACATCATAGATGACAATGTTATCCTTTAATGTTTTACCTTATGTATGCTGAACTGTGTTAATGGTTGTCTCATCAACTTGCACCTATTACAAATTGATCAAAAGACTATCAGATGGTAATATTCGAAGTTATTTTGAAGATCTTTTAGTGTTTTTTTTTTTTTTAATTAATGTGCATTACAATGGATATCAGGTCCTGGAGTCCATTGTAGTGGACATAAGGAAAATCTAATAAAAATGAGTTGACACAAATCTTTTTTTTTTTTTCTTCAGTGAAAAAAAAAATTGGGCCTGAAGGAGTTAAAACTTACCTCAAGCTCTTAATCCTTCCTTGCCACTTCCGCTTTTTTGAGCACATATATCCAAAAAAAAAAAAAAATCAACTGCCAAAGTGTGATTCGTTATGTTCTTTTTGTTTACCACTAGTGCATGCTGATGACGTTTTATTCTTCTATAGTAACGTGCGTCGTAGCCTATGAGTCGACAGGTGTCATCATTGTACAGTCTACATGCATGTCGTACCCAAGTTTATTAGATCCATGTCGCACAGTGTGGTTGGCAATGATCTTATAGGATTGCTAAAATCGTGCAGTGAGTAGAAGGCTTTAAACAATTTAAACAATGTCCTCATTATTAAAAAAATAAATAAAAATAAAAATAGGGTGATGGAATAAGCTTTTTAACACTATTTGAGTATAACAGACAACATTAATTGGGTAGTTCTTGTCAGATTTTGTTGCTGGTTTGAAATATGTAATTTGAATGTATGTCAAGAGTTTTTAAGAAATTTTGATTTTCCCGTTCAAATAAATAGGGCTGAGTCTTGGATGCCTAAAATATCTGACTGGATGCTTTTTAAATATTGCTTTAGAGTGAGCAGACTTTCTTTGAAATGGACTTGAAATTAATATTGATTGATATACAAACAATTCAAATGAGTTATTATTGACAAATTTCCATACCTGTTTAAAGGCCTAAAATATCCACATCCAGTCACAAGAGGGAGCTAAAGCAACATGATGCTGTACAACATCATACTATGAAAAACATTATACTAAGAAAATGCTTTAAAAACGTATACTGAATGTATTCTATCTGTATACATTTTAAAAGCGCAGTGTTACTGGGATTCATATCACTATGACTGACATTAAAGACATTTAATCAGAGTTCAGTGAGGAAAGTGAGCTGCGGTATTATAAGTCTGTTGACATTTTCTGATCAAACACTCAGATCACTGAATAATGTTATAGATGTTTTCACAGGAGCTTTTAGTGATTATGATTAGATCGAATCTTAATGCAAATCAAAAACAAGATCAGGCAGTGTTTGCAGGAGCCATGAATGCAATAATGGGTTAAAATTGTTGTGATGAGAGATCAAAGATTCAACTAAGAGCAGAACTGAATATGAACTGAAAGGACACACATGAAAGGTTCACAGTTTTTTTTTTTTTTTTCATAGCTTCTCAATTCATTTTTTTTTTCACTTCTGGACAGGACATCTTAACTTAAAAAAATTGTTGTTGAAAGCAAAAATGCTACATACTACATAAAGTGATACAGTGGGACCTGCTACATTGTAAAAAAAACTATTTGTTGAGTCAACTTCAGTCAACTCAAAAAAAAAGTTTATTTGTTTAATTTATTAATTTATTACTTTTACTTAGTAAAAATATCATTTCAAGTTGACTAAACTTATTTTAGCTGACTGAACTTAAAATTTTAAGGCAGCAGGGTAACAAATTATTTTAAGCTGACTCAACAAATATTTTTTACAGTGTAGAGCGGAAAAACCCAGCCAACAATTTTTGGTTCCCAGAACATTCTTTTTAATGTTATTTTAAATTATTGTTTAATCCTTACAGATAATCTGAGCACGTTTAACCATCATAAGGAGCATTAAATGAATTGAATTATTCTTTTAATATGTTAATTTTTCTTATTCGTTAATATGTAAGATTAGAAGTACCATAACACAGATTTTATGTTTGTTAAAGCTCCAAATAACAATGACTTCAACAAAATACTGGATTTAAAAAATGTGAATTTTATTTTTACAGACATTAAAAATGAATAACATTGATTTTAATTCAGATAACATTTTCTCTGTTAACATAATGTTCTCTTCAGTTAGACATGTCAAATTTCCCTGAAATCACAATATTTACTCTCGTATATATGTATATTAATTATAAGTAATTATTCATTAAA
This sequence comes from Labeo calbasu, assembly GCA_019740295.1. Lineage (NCBI taxonomy): Eukaryota > Metazoa > Chordata > Actinopteri > Cypriniformes > Cyprinidae > Labeo > Labeo calbasu. The sequence continues at coordinate 3,034 of JAHKKF010510210.1, read as the reverse complement.
GAGATCAAGGAATGTTAGTCAGTCAGTAAAACGAAACAACCATTATTAAAGGGGTCATCTGATGCCCATTTTCCACAATTTGATATGATTCTTTAGGGTCTTAATGAAAAGTCTACAATATACTTTGGTTAAAAATTCTCAATGGTGGTGCAAAACGACACCCTTTTACCTTGCCAAAATCAGCTCTGCAAAAATCATCTCATTCTAAGGGGTTGTTCCTTTAAATGCAAATGAGCTCTCTGTGGAGTGACGAGCCTGTTTACTTTAGCTGCATTTAGCTGTGTTTAGCCGCTATACTTCCTAACTAGCACCTTATTAAGAAAGGTTCATAAAAAAACCCTTATACTCACTTCTGCTTTAAGTGAAGCTGGATCACGAATGATTCACGCCAACATAAGCGGATATATGTAGATCGGGAGGTGCATTCCATTCACAAACAATTGTAATCTATTGCATCTTCAGCTGTTCAGATGTCGGGAGTAAATGACGACCACTATGTTCATTATTACATCCAACAACACAACACCTCAATCACTCAATCTGAGATTTTCTTGTCTAATTTACATCCCTGCTTCGGCATCGAAACAGTGGAGGTCGAACTTTGATAGCTGATCTGAGGTAAGACGCTGATGTCAATCAACTATTGTGTGAGCGGCCTCGGTGTGACGCCACACATCTGAGAACGGCTTGATTTGAAAAAAGGGTATTATTTTTACAGATTATTTAAAAACCACTGCATGGATTTTTATCATTATAGGGTAGACGTGTACATACACTGCCAACACACATTAATGTTCAAACAACATGAAAAAGTAAACTTTGCATCCGATGACCCCTTTAAATTACGCGAGTGCACGGCTTTCTGTGGTAGACAGGATTAAGCGTGTGCTGGAGAAACGCATGCAGATCAGAAGCACGCAGTAAAGAAATATACAAACAAACCCAGTGTTTATGATATGATTTTCTGACTACATTTAACCTTGGCTTAATTTTAACTATAAAATTGGAATTATTTTATCATTATAATCAGACATGTCTGAATAATATCATTATTCAGACATTAAATTCTGCAAAAGTAGTTTGTGTATATTGAAAAACTTATACATTTCAGCATTACAATAATCAGAAACATCTAAAAAGTTTTAATTAGTTTACATGAATATGACAACTAAAAATGACCTGCAGGGAATGTTCTGGGAATGTTCTCTGTAGATTATAAAATGAAACCAAAAATAACCTGCAGGGAACGTTCTTTATAGGTTATTAAAAAGAGAACATACAGGGAACGTTCCTAGAACGTTCTCATTTGGTTCCCAAAAATAACCAAATGGGAACGTTAGGGGAACGTTCTGTGTTTGCTGGGAAGGTGCTGTTTTTTTGTCACCAGCACTATAAGAAAAGCTGGCTGCACACTAGACGATTTTAAGGCCGATTTTAAGGCCAATTTGAACCCCTCAACGATCGGGGTGTGTGGCTTGATTCGAGGCTTGTTGCAAATATTATTATTTTTTTTAAATCCTCTATTGTGTGGTGTCATTACAACTATTAAACTTCTCCAGATCGAAAAAAAGTGTCCCCAAACTCAAAACGTAAATATCAAACACGTTTGACGCATGGTTGATATTTGGGATTCTTGATCAGGCTTCCTCTGACGTGATACCCGTGTTATCCAATTAGAGTGAGAAAGCATCACTTAAGTATGTTGCGTTCTCCTATAGAGGGTATGCAATGACGTCACTTTCCCACCGGGACAAGCCCCCTCACCCGGACTGAGTGAGAGGGGTATAACTGCAGCCTGGATATCTCCAACTGGTCTGCAGTTATATATTTTTGGACTGAGTGGCAAAAGAGCCTTCAGCGTTTTAATAGAGAAGATGCGAAAACACAAGTAAAACAAACGACAATCAGTTTAAACTAAAGGTTGCTGAACGTGATATAATGTTCCTAACAACTTAACAAATATCCAGTGGTCACAAAACATCCATGAATGCAGAATACATCACCCATTTTCTTTTTTATACTTTGTTTTTCAAAGTGAAACACTCGTAACATCTCATGTCATTGTGAAATTGTTCCTACAATCAACAAGTGTGTGTTCTCACGGCCTGGTCGAATCATCCAGTGTGCGTAGTTAGAGGATTATAAGGCTAAAAAATCAGCTGAAACTGTCTTCATGTCTGTGGTCTTCCATCAATGGAAGTTGATTTTAAAAATCATCTAGTGTGTGGCCAGCCTTAGAAACAAGCGCAATGCTTTAATGAATTTCTGTGTAAATGTGGAAACCCCCTTCAAATAATGGTGAGAAATGCATCACTTTTATGAACTTTTAAATCTGTGTATATCTGTATTTACATAAAACACATGATTGTATCTCCTGCCCAGTACTTGGGGTGTAAAAAGTGAATAACCCCAAAACAGAATTACAGTTTGATCAAGAGTTGGTCAGGGTCTTGAGAATCCAGCATACACCACATTATCCTGCTCTTTATGCCTCTGAAACAAAACACAAATGCATATTTTTTTTCCCCCATGAACATAAAATGTAGATTGTAAAATGAAGTCTATAATGAACTGTAATCCAAATAAATAAATAAATAATATTGCAACCACCACCTTCCTACTTTATTAACTAAATACCTAAATATGAGTCAAACAACAAGCACTACGATGTTTAGTAAGCTAGCATTTGTAGTAAGTGGACTTGTAAACATAATGAGTTTCTCGACATCGGTTCAGTTAATATTGCAGGAAATAACGAATGACGCCAGAACTTTCTGCCCATTGAACGTGGTAGTTGCATCACTGTTTAAGGTCAGAAAACTCTCGGATTTCATCTAAAATATCTTAATTTGCTTGCAGAAGATGAACGAAAGTCTTACGAGTTTGGAACGGCATGAGGGTGAATAATGACAAACTTTTTCCTACAGTACAAAAGATGCAAATCATTAAAAACACTCTTAAATCTGACTCACTGCTGAAATAAATAAATTCACCTACCTATTTATATAAATTCACTAACCTGTGCTTTTCGTTT
>JAHKKF010510209.1:0-10384 GCA_019740295.1 Labeo calbasu | reverse complement strand
TTTTGGTATGTGTGGCTTTCCCCCCCCACACACACAAACACCACTGCCAATGCCACATAAAACACTGTCACTGCCAGAGACGACAGTCACAACACAAGCGATTATCTCCTTTATGAGTGAATCTCACCCTGCACCAACCAAACAGCCAATCAGAATCCAGCTCTGCCTCCTCACTTACAGAGCAACTGACCGACGTGGACACAACATATCAACTCATTACTGTCTACAAAACAAACAACTGCATCAAGAGAGGAAGAAAAATAAAGAAAGAAAGGAAGAAAGAAAGAAAGAAAGAAAGAAAGGAAAGAAAGAAAGAAAGAAAGAAAGAGTGATGGAGTGTGTGTGTGTGTGTGTGTGTGTGTGTGTGTGTTTGACAGCCGCCTCTGGGCCCAAGCAACCAGAACAAGCTGCCGGTATCGATCAGGCTCGCAAACCAGACGAGAACGAATAATTAGATAAACAGTATGTGTGTGTGTAGATGTGTGTGTTTATGTGCACTGAAACGGTCATAAGCATCGCTTCACGCTGCTCTGTCCCTGGATCTGATCCCATCAGAGAGATTCCCAGTGTTTACTGTTTATTCAGACGGCGTCTCTGTATGGCAGCGGTGCTTCGGATCACTGCTGGTGCGTGAAGGCATCCACATGCTCGTGAAATCCACTGGGTGATTTAAAAAGAGCCAAATAAATAAAATAGTTAACAAAAGGCAGCAGCATTGAATTAATCAAGCTATGAACCTGTAATAATGAATTAAATGGTTAACTCGTGATAAAATGTCCAAATTCTGTGTTTAATTCATTTTCATGAAGATTATTGACGGTCTATTCTAGCATATGCGCTTTATGTCAAAACTAATAAGTAAATACAGTACAGAATTGCTGCACAGATCTGCCGAACTTGTTAAACAGTAGTGTTTAACAACACAGTTTACTTGTTACTATAAAATGACTATCACTGAAGTATTCCACTAAACTGCCAAACTAGTTAAATGGTAGTGTTACTTAGTACTCAGAAAACTAAACTTGTTTACTTGCTACTACAAAATGAATATCACTCAAGTATTCCACTAACCTTCCAAACTAGTTAAATGGTAGTGTAACTTAGTACTCAGAAACCTAAACTAGTTTACTTGCTACTTCAAAATGAATATCACTCAAACATTCGACTAACCTGCCAAACTAGTTAAACAGTAGTGTAACTCAGTAGTCAGAAACTAAACTTGTTTACTTGATAATACAAAATGACTATCACTCAAGTATTCCACTAATCTCCCAAACTAGTTAAACAGTAGTGTAACTCAGTAGTCAGAAAACTAAACTTGTTTACTTCCTACTACAAAATGACTATCACTCAAGTATTCCGCTAACCTGCCAAACTAGTTAAACGGTAGTGTAACTCAGTACTCAGAATACTAGTTTACTTGCTACTACAAAATGAATATCACTCAAGTATTCCACTAGCCTGCCAAACTGGTTAGCCTGAAAACTAGTTTACTTGATACTAAAAAATGACTATCACTCAAGTGTTCCACTAAGCTGCTAAACTAGTTAAATGGTAGTGTAACTCAGTACTCAGAAATCTAAACTAGTTTACTTCCTACTACAAAATGAATATCACTCAAGCATTCCACTAACCTGCCAAACCAGTTAAACAGTAGTGTAACTCAGTACTCAGAAAACTAAACTAGTTTACTTGATACTAAAAAATGACTACCACTCATGTGTTCCACTAACCTGCTAAACTAGTTAAATGGTAGTGTAACTTAGTAGTCAGAAAACTAAACTTGTTTACTTCCTACTACAAAATGATTATCACTCAAATATTACACTAACCTGCCAAACTAGTTAAACGGTAGTGTGACTCAGTACTCAGAATACTAGTTTACTTGCTACTACAAAATGAATATCACTCAAGTATACCACTAACCTGGCAAACCAGTTAAACAGTAGTGTAACTCAGAACTCAGAAAACTTAATTAGTTTACTTGCTACAACAAAATGAATATCACTCAAGCATTCCACTAACCAGCCGAACTAGTTAAATGGTAGTGTAACTCAGTACTCAGAAAACTAAACTAGTTTACTTGATACTAAAAAATGACTACCACTCATGTGTTCCACTAACCTGCTAAACTAGTTAAATGGTAGTGTAACTCAGTGCTCAGAAATCTAAACTAGTTTACTTGCTACTACAAAATGAATATAACTCAAACATTCCACTAACCTGGCAAACCAGTTAAACAGCAGTGTAACTCAGAACTCAGCAAACCTAATTAGTTTACTTGCTACTACAAAATGACCATCACTCAAGTATTCCGCTAGCCTGCCAAACTAGTTAAAGAGCAGTCTAACTCAGAACTCAGAAAACAGGTTTATTTGCTACTACAAAATTAATATCACTCAAGTATTCCACTAACCAGCCAAACCAGTTAAACGGTACTGTAACTCAGTCCTCAGAAAACTAGTTTACTTGCTATTACAAAATGAAAATCACTCAAATATTTCACTAACCTACCAAACTATGCAGCTAGTGACTAGTTCTTCTCCAGAAACACTTAAAACCTGGTAAAGTGCAGTCAGTAAACAGTCAGTGGGTGGTCAGCGGGCTGAGATTAATGTAAAAGACAGTATCTAAACAGCAGCGCTATGTGATGTACACAGACCTGACATTTACTGATAATGAACACAGAAGCATATGAGGTCCATTTGAGACACAGACCTGTCCTTTTCAGTGCTATTTTACTGCCAGTCTGAGTTTATTAATACCATTACACAGCACATAATTCTCTCTCGCCGTTCAGGCGAATCGTGGGCCATCCGGTCGTCACAGAGACATACCCGCGAGCTGCTTCATTAACGCTAGCATTAGCAGACGCCCGCAGGGTCTGAGGAGTTGAGAGGTTGTAAGGACTCCAGATGATTAAACGCTCTCTCTTTCAACTTCACAGAGTCAACAAACAATTTGTTCATAATTACTGTTCCCCGTGTCTTAATTCATACATATACAGGTGAGTATGGATGCTATTCACTATTAACTACGACTTTTCCCTCAATAAAATCCTAATTTGCTGCTTATTAATAGTTAGTAAGGTAGTTGTTAAGTTAGGTATTGGGTAGGATTAGGCATGTAGAATAAGGCATTAATATGTGCTTAATTAGTACTAATGCCTAATATTATAGTAATATGCATGCTAATAAGCAACTAGTTATGAAACTGTAAAATAAAGTGTTACCCAAAATTCAAATATTTATGTAATCACTTATATCATTATATCAATACATTCTATCTATAAATCAAATAAGCAATTGATTAAATATTTAGATATTTAATAAAATAGACGCTCTTTTAGAAAAGTAGCAACCAAGGATATAACCTTGGTTTAAACATTTAATATTAAGTATTCAAAGTATAAACAGTAGAAAAATGACGAGAAAACTGACTGAGCAAATCTCTGGACTTGTTTATGACTCCCCAACTATAAAAATACAAATACTTTTTAAAATTAAAATATATTTAATTTTAAATAAATAAATAAATAAAATAAATGAGTGTTTTAATATCTAATTAAATATATTTTTGTACATTAGCAAATCAACACAGCCTCTATTAATTAGATGTGAGTGTATTTTCTCAAGCTGATGAAAGCCGTTTCCTCTTGAGGTTTGTAGGGCGGCGTATTGATTTCTGATTGATGAGAGTGGAATGAGGGATTCCCTTTGATTAATCTCTCTCACTTTTTCCATTTCCTGATTTTCCCTTTCAACTAGCCTCTTTAGACAGACTGAAGGAATGAAACGTGAGGAATGAGGACACGTCCGGTCATTCAGTAGATGCTAACGGCAAGATGTGTTTATCTCTGTATGACTTTCATCCTCCTCTGTGCTTTCAAACTGACTGAATGTTCCCATCCAGCAGACATTGTGTTCATCTAAGATTATCAATCCACAATAGTTAATCTATAGTTACATCATTACTCATCTCCATAAAAATACAGGCATAAATATAATATGTGCATAGAAGGGAGTGTTTGTTATTCTCTCTATTTTATTTGTTCTCTCATCTCTCATTTGAATGCTGATTTTACGTCACTGATGTTACAAAGTCTTTCATCTTTCATGTCAAACAAAAGCCCTATTCAGACAATCGACAATAGACAATAAATTATTATTTACAATAATTATAAGTGGGAAAGTCTTTGAGTGTGTTCAAAAATGTTGGGGTTGTTAAGACTTTTAATGTTTTTGAAATAAGTCTCTTCTGCTCACCAAGGCTGCATTTATGTAATAAAAAATTCAGGAAAATCAGAAATACTACTTATATTTAAAATGCCTATTTTCTGTATGAATATATGTTAAAATGTACTTTATTCCTGTGATCAAAGCTGAATTTTCAGCAACTTTACTCAAGTCTTCAGTGTAACATGATCCTTCAGAAATCATTCTAACATGCTGTTTTGCTGCTCAAGAAACATTTCTGTTTATCAGTTGATGATTAGTTGATGAATAGAAAGTTCGAAAGAACAGCATTTATTTGAAACAGCAATGTTTTGTAATATTGTAAATTGTTTACTGTCACTTTTGATCAATTTAATGCATAAATAAAAGCATAATAATAATAATAATGTTGATAAAAATAATAATAATAATAATAATTATTATTATTAAATACCTTTAATTACTAAAAAATAAAATATATATATAAAATAATATTTTAATATAACAAAGTATTTAAGAAACACAAATCTTAAGTCAAAAATATAATAAATAATATGCTGAATTGCTGCTCAAGAAACATTTCTGATTATTACCAATGTTGAACACAGTTGTGTTGCTTCATATTTTTGTGGAAACTGTCATACATTTTTATTTTTCAAGATTACTTGATAAATTGAAAGTTCAAAAGAACAGCATTTATTTGTAAAAGGAATGTTTTGTAACATTGTAAATGGTTTACTGTCACTTCTGATCAATTTAATGCATAATAAAAGCATAATAATAATGTTGATAATAATAATAAAAATAACAATAATTATTATTATTATTAAATAAATATAATTACTAAAAAAAAAAAATATATATATATATATATAAACTAATATTTTAATATAGCAAAGTATTTAAGAAACAAAAATCTTAAGTCAAAAATATATAATAAATAATAAGCTGAATTGCTGCTCAAGAAACATTTCTGATTATTACCAATGTTAAAAAACAGTTGTGTTGCTTCATATTTTTGTGGAAACTGATATATTTTAATTTTTCAAGATTAGTTGATAAATTGAAAGTTCAAAAGATCAGCATCTATTTGTAAAATAAATGTTTTGTAACATTATAAATGGTTTACTGTCACTTCTGATCAATTTAATACATAAATAAAAGCATAATAATAATGTTGATAATACTAATAATAATTATTATTATTATTATTATTAAATAAATGTAATTACTAAAAAATAAAAATATATATAAAATAATATGTTAATATAACAAAATATTTAAGAAACAAAAATCTTAACTCAAAAATAAATAATAAATAACATGCTGAATCACTGCTCAAGAAACATTTCTGATTATTATCAATGCTGAAAACAGTTGCGGTGAATTTTGGTGGAAATACATTTACTGTGACAGTTTTAGATCATCTTTGATGAACAGAAAGTTCAAAAGAACAGCATTTACTTGAAATGCAATCTTTGGTAACATTATAAATGTTTTTACTATCACTTTTGGTCAATGTAAAGCATCCATTCGCTGAATAAAAGTATTTATTTCTGACCCTAAGCTTCTGAATGGTAGTGTAATTGTACAAGTTAATAACTAAAGAATTTAGTTAGTATGCATTTTGCGTAATATTGATGCAGAACAGCATCTTGCCAGAAGATCCACTGAAAAAGCTTCAATTAATCATCTAAAGCATTTTTTTTTGCTCTTTGCTAGAATGCTCCATGCTTTGTGAAAAAGAGTGAAATAAATATTTTATAGTGAACAAAATCACTTAAAACAGCATCTAAACTCATAAGCAAGACCCTCCAAGGAAAACTTAAAGACATTATATTGCTTTTCTTGAAGTAAAACTCATGCATACAGACAAGAATTAATGCACAGGGAATGAGGGACTTATAATAAGATGTGCAATGACACTTTTGTCTCTCGTTGAGGATGCAAACGTAAGCAAACGTTCATTACCTGTTTCTGCTATTATAATGATCCATTTTAGCAGTTTTCCCCAACTGCAGTGAATCTGATGTCATTTTCTTCATACAGCATTTCTTCCTGAGAAACAAGCTTCCATTGTGCCAGATCCACAAACTCCCACTACTACAAAGTGTGAAACAACCTACGGCTATGGTCAAAAAAGGATTCGACACAAATTTTGGGCCAATTAAATGAAACCAAATTAAACCGTCTGTAAACGACGTCCTGATGAAAAACAATTACCATCTAAATAGGACTGGAGACTGACACTGACACTGAAATGAGGTCATTGATGAAACTCTCTCACGTCGTGTTTCTCTCTCTATTGATTTCTCCTTCTCTCCTGCAGTCGTGACCCAGCGGTAACTTCATTTAACCAGAAATCTCCCAGGGAACAGAAGAAACCCGCGACCCGTATCTGTAAGCAGCCCACAGGGGCGCGTCTATTCAGACAATTGATTTCAAAAAAACACCACAAACCATTTTCTTCATCTTTAGAGAGAAACCACAGAGCAAATGAGAGACATATCTGTACATCAGCTCTCTTTCAGAAGAATGGATTTCATTCAGACCAGACCAGGCTTGTTTAGTTCCCTGGAGATCCGCAGGGCTAATCCAAGTCTGGGCTCCCTGGAGTCCCGTTCGGCCCGTTACCTGCATTCATCGCTCCGTCCCGCTGGGACACGAAGACACATGACTTTAGTAATGCTTGAGATATTGCACTGATGTTTGACCAGTTCTTGAAGCAAAAGAATCAAATTTGAAATCCACTTGAGATTTGAAAATTGTGAAAAATCTTTACTTAAGTGCAACAATTTCATTATTACTTCTAGATGAATCCAATAAAAACTGTCAAGAAATGTTATTTAGAAAGTCAGGGAAATAAAATAAACGTTGCTGAAACGTGTGTATATTTATATATATTTATATATATATAAACCTAGTTGCTAAAGCAATATTTCTCATTTTTGTTTAGTTTAACTTGAAGTACTGAACTAACAAGCTTAATAAAAAAAACATTTACAAAAAATTTCAGAAAAATGTACAAAAAACTACTAAAATTACTCACAATGAAACTGATAAAACTAAAAACAAAAATGTAAAAATACAATTTAATTCAAAATATTAACAAAAAAATAAAATCTCAATGACACTTAAATAATAATTTAAGTAAGATTTTACCCAGCATCAAAATAAATTATTTGTTATTTTCCTTTATTAATAAAGAAAGAAAAAGAACATAATACAATATATTCCACATAAACAAAATTAAGCCTAAATTAAGGAATATTAGTAAATTAAGGAAGCATATTAGTAAAATGCAAAAATAAATGCTAACTGAAATAAAATAAAATAAATAGTTAGTTGCCAAAGCATTATTTTTGTTTGATTTTTGCTCAGTTTCACTTGAAGTACTGAATTCACAAGCTAAAAATCTATTAATTAAAAAACAAAACCCTACAGACATTTACAACCCTCCAAAACAAATACAATTACTCAAAATAAACTGATAAACTGAAACTATAATCAAAACTTTAAAAATATAACCTCTAACAAAAATTAATACTATATCAATGACATTTAAATAATACTGTTTTAAGTCATATTTTACCCAACATAAAAAGACATTTATTTTCATTTATTTTTAAAGACAACCTGAGGAACATAATAAAATATATTTTGCTTAAACAAAACTACGCCTATTTTACATAATATATATATTTTTTAATTTGTGACACAAAATAAGTACATTCCTCAATTCATAGCATATTATTCAAATGCAAAGATTATATTGTAAATCAAAGGCGTATCTGAACATACAGTAATGCACTACAGTCTGCATTATAGTAAGTACTTGAGAATGTAAATGTATTTTATGCAAAACATTTGTAAAAAATCCTATTTTTCTTCTCATTTTGAAGTGAGATATGAAATATGTCTTTGTGAGATTCACCCATTCTAATATTTACCCACTGAATAATAGTCACATTTAGCCAAAACAAACTAACATAATAATATGCATAAGCCAGTTTGGTGATAATCTAATAACATTTAAGGACATTTTTACACATTTCACAGGTGCACAGATAATTTTGGTCTTCAAAACTGGAAACAAAAAGCAATTAAATGCAAAACTCGGCTCAGCTTGGAAAACTATGAAATTAACTAGACTTTGTTGATTGCAATGTATGAGTTTCTGTCATCCACCTCCTCTTGTTCAACAGAAGGTCATTTCCAAAACAAGCTTCTCTGGCTTGACGCGTCACAGTTTATTTTTGATGATTTTCGTTTCTATGGCAAAGATATTGCACATAAAAAACCTGGACATTATTCAGAACGGGCTGTTAATTAAATGATAATTATAAAATACTTAATCACAAATGAGAATAAACTCAACAGGACTAAACATATAAATATAAATATACATGAAAAGCAAATCTAAGGCAAAAATCATCCATCTGCACTGAAAACGCACAGGTTTAACCAGCATCACTGCAACACTGCTATAATACAAAACAGAGATTTGTGCTGTTTTTTGCCCTAGCCCACAGCAATCTACTAACGTAAAATCCCACTAATGCCTATTAAAAATGTGTCAGGATGAGCTAAACGTAAAAGGAAAAGGCAACATGTGAAATCTGATTCACAGTACCTTAGAGAGTCCTCTTCTGTGACCGGATGACGTCTTCACTACATCTGAATCAATGCAATCAAAGCTCCACCACAGCAAACCGAGAGACACCTCGCCCTACTTAAGCTTCTTAATGAAATAGAGAAACGTCTCCCATCATCAGCTTCTCGATCCAAATGATTTGAGAGAAGGGCAGACGCCTGACGCTGCATTCGTTTTCAATCTGGGTTGATTGGCAAATGGACGAGGTTGAGGAGGACAAGAGGAACAGGGCAGCATCTTATCCATCATCTACCATGAGGTGGCCAAGCACTCGTACAGATCATACGCTAATGCACTTCCATAACAAAAGCAGGCAGACTCAACAGATCTTCATTAGTGATTTGAAACACACTATAAAGGTGAGATACACAAATAGCATACAAGCTTTCAATGGCAACTGAGTTTGATGTTAACAATGTGCACATTCAGCAAAAACTGTAGATCTGGTTAATGCATATAAGAAAGGCAAGTTAATTTGGCTTTAGTAGATTCAGTCCATCTAGTTTTCCCACATATGCACCAGAGAAGGGAAATATTGACCTGCTTTCAATCCGGTAACATCCAAACGTCTAAATCAAGTTGCATCCAATCAGTCTTCTCAGATCAATCAGTGCCATTAATCAGGAACTACTGCTTGAGAACACAATACTGATAATGGACAATAATGGACACTGAATGCATGTTTTAATTATTACTGTCCAATTATTCTATTCTATTCTATTCTATTCTATTCTATTCTATTCTGCTTTTTTTAAATTTTCATTCTTAGTTTCCAAAACAAAAAACAACACAGATCAACATAATTTCCACCAGAAGAATCACTAGTATAGACCAATAACAATAAGTAAAAAAAAAAAAAAAAATGTATATATAATTATTAAATATAATATATAAATAACAAATAAGTATTTTAATAAATAAATATTCTAAATAAATAATAGTTTATATATTTTTACATTTTTAAATATTCTTAAAAAATAATTAAGAAAATATTCAATATTTAAATATTCTTAAAAAATCGTAAAAATGTAAGATATATAACTTATTTAATAAATTATAGTTTTTATTATATACATAGAATGATAGAACAATAGATAGAACAATAAATCGATAGAATGATAAAAATGCAGAACAATAACATAATAGAGAAACAAATAGAATGATAAAATGATAGCGACTGAACGATAGATAGAACGATAGGTAGAACAGAATGACAGAGAACAATAGAACTATAGATAGAACGATAGAACGATAGATAGAACGATAGATAGATAGATAGATAGATAGATAGATAGATAGATAGATAGATAATGACAGAACGATAATTAGAATGATCGATAGAAGAAACAACAGACAGAACGATAGATAGATAGACAGATAGATAGATAGATGATAGAACAACAGAACGATAATTAGATAGAACGACAGATAGAACGATAGAACGATAGAACGATAGATAGATAGATAGATAGATAGATAGATAGATAGATAGATAGATAGATAGATAGATAGATAG
>JAHKKF010510207.1:0-12011 GCA_019740295.1 Labeo calbasu | reverse complement strand
ACATCCATGCTACCTCTGAGCTGCAATAACTAGTCTATTTAAATTTACCTAAATGCCACTTTAAATGCAGCTTCTGTGGCACATCTGCAAAAATAAATTTTGTTGATACCGTTTCACTTGATTGGTAACAGTCCTACAGTGTTTCATTATAGTACAAAACACAAGAACTTGACATGATGACACATATTTAAGTAAAAAAGGCCTTATAATAGTAAAAATGCCTCTAAAAATTCATTTAAGGGGGACAAGCATTATTAATGAAAACGCACATTTTTGCCACTGCTGTGAACTACCCATCACATAGAATATGACAAATATGAGGAAAACACTGAGTAACCAACATGCAAGAAACAAACCAAATGTTGGCCAACAGGATGTTCAGTATTCTGAGACGGCTCAAAATGACCTTGGCATGTTGACCTTTGACTTTTGGCACATGTTACCAAACAGTTGAAAGACTAATATTAGCCTAAACACCTACATAGAATAAAGCACTATTGTATTATATGGATATATCTATTCTCATCCTCACAGGCTTTTTAGTTGGACAAATGGCTATGTATTTAGACTAAGGCTTTAATACTACTACTTTGTTTCCAAAAGCTGACTGAAAAATAATCTGACTGAAAAATGTTAGAAGTATTACAAAGAAGCTGAAAGAAAAGTGTTATGGTTACATTCATATATTTAGCATTTGATGTTAATGGGTCACACATACTGCAGGTTATCAGCTAATAAAGACATTTCTCTCTCATAAAACGCCATTATATAACCAGAGGAAAAGATTTAGGTCTGTTTGTTAATATTTGGTTAAATAACCTGCATACGTCACATGATCAATGTGTTATAACCGCTCAGTATTGTTATAGGAGTTCATCACCTCTCAATGACAACTGCATGATCTACATACGCATGGCACAGAGTCATGCTGCGTTATACCTGTTTACATTTAACCGTCCCGGGACTGTCTGGCGGACACATAACCCTGCACGTGTAGTCCCGACCGCTCCGCTGTAAAGACGACCGGCTGCCGGTGCATGTCTGCTTTTTCCTACGACCTGAAGCAACGAAGCCGGTGAACATTTAAGGAGCCGGGCTGATCTTAAGAGCGCAGCCATGTTTAGCCTGCAGAAAGAGAAGAGCGAAGGACATCCGCACCACGTGACAGGCCAGAGAGCAACGGACGAGACCATTGTATTCATAGGGGGGTTCAGTGCCCTCATGTGCAATGTTCTTCAAATTGCTCAGATGCAGTCCGTTTGTTAATTCTTACAGTATTACGAAAGTTACATTTACGCACAATTTACGCAAAAATATACAGCGGTAGGCTATACGCAAATAAGCAGGTATAAACAATTGGTATTTGTCTTATGAATATATCCCTAAATAAATCTTAAAATAATCTGAACAAAAATAATATCAGTTTACCTTGTAATAAAATAGTATATATCAAAAAACACTTATACTTAACACATTAAAATAATGACAAATCAACATATATAATCAAAATACACAAAATATTCTAGCACACTTTAACTGGATATAAAACTTAAATGTTACTCTTTTTGAATCATTATTTAATTTTATTATTCTAAATAATGAATTAGTTTGTTTGTTTGTTTTTTATGGCGAGGGGATGTTGAACGGTGCTATTTTAGTATTTTTTATATATTATAGTAGTATTTATTAATATTTTGATTTAGCATTTATTTTTATATCTCAACCTTTATTTTTTAGTTTTAGTAATTTTGTTGTATGCTTTTGTGATTTTTATTAGTTTTTGTTTTTTGAAAAAAAAATCTATATAACTATATCATTTTAATTTCAGTTTTAGTAGTAATTTTATTACGTCAACGGCAAAATATTTAAAAAAGTAAAAAGTTTTTCATCTAGTATTTATATTTTATTTTATTTCAGCTTTATTTCAAATACTGAAAATGATTTTCATCAGTTTTAGTTTAAAATAACAACCCTGCTTATACATGACAGAAAATGATTTTCTATAGCTGTGACTTCAACATTTTACAACCAAAAGTGTCACATATAAACACAATAGTCATTTTAACAAAATTTTGTAATATATTCCTGATCTTGTTTAATGACTGTAATGGCTGCACTAATTATACTGTCTTCACTAGAAATCTAAGTCTAACTTCAGAACTATATGTGTTAGATTAATCTTGCCTTGTGTTTTTAGCTTGATGAGAGACACATTGTTTACCAGCATACTTGAGCTGGAAGCTGATTGGTGGCAGCTTGAGGTCAGTTTTGGAAAAGGTCAGCTAGGTGGGGTGTTGTCAAGCACAGACTAATGCCCACTGGGCCACTCTGTCTCGTGCCAGGCATCAGGGGCCAGGGGGCCCCAATTTGTCAGACGTGTGGCAGGCCAAACTCATTTTCATGGCTGACACACACTGCAAGCCACCCGCACAGCAGTACACACTACACAGCTGACAGGTGACAGTGAACAGGCATTGCCTGCCAGGCATGTTGTTTCACCCGTTTGAGAGTCCGTCCCTGTCTGCCGAGTCCCCCACAGTGGGGTGATGTTGGGGTAGGGAGGATGCTGAGCTGCTTTGGCAAGGCATGGTGAGCAGCAGGAATAGCATTAATGTGTGTTAAAAACTAAAGAGCAGAGCTTGCTTATTATCTGTTAGAGCAACTCTGAACCTCCCCATGCTTTTCAGTATTTTTTTCAGCACACACATTTCCACTATACCTTGAATATATGTGTTCATCATATATTAAATGAGCCCCTTATAATGCTAATATGCAGTTGACAGCACTGGGACTTCTTACTGTTTGTATCACCCCACTTGTCTGTGATTGCATGTTCAAGACAGACTGTCAGTCTGTGCATTAGTGGTGGGGATTCTACACTGATACACTAGTAGCTGTTGACAAGTGACTGCCCATATGAATCGATCAATATATGAGTTATTGAGTCAACTGATTAATTCTGAAAAAAAAAAAAACTGATTCATTCAAGAACAAAGCAAGTGACTATAAGTAAGTCAATGAATAAATTACCCAACTGAAGTTTTTCAGGACACTAATTTATTCAGGAGCAAAACAAGTGACTTATGAGTGAGTCCACTGAATCATTCACTCAACAAATTCATTCTGAAACACAGCAGTTAACTTATGACTGAGTCATTGAATTATTCACTTAACCAATTTGTTCAAAATCACAGACTTATGTGACTTATGAGTGAGGCCACTGAATCATTCATTCAACAGATTCATTCAGGACCAAACCAAGTGACTTATGGCTGAGTCATTGAATTGTTTAGCTAACCAATATATTTAAAAGCAGATTCATTTAGAAAGAACACAAGTGACTTATAAATGAGACAACTGAATCATTCACTCAACAGATTCATTCAGGAATAAACCAAGTGACTTATGACTGTGTCATTGAATTGTACACTTAACCAACATATTTAAAATCACAGATTCAATTAGGAATGAAACAAGTGGATTATGAGTGAGGCCACTGAATCATTCACTCAACAGATTTATTCTGGAACAAAACAAGTGACTTATGACTGAGTCATCGACTTGTTCACTTAACCAATATATTTAAAGTCACAGATTAATTTAGGAGCAAAACATGTGCCTTATGAGTGAGGCCACTGAATTATTTACTCAACAGATTCATTCAGAAACAAAACAAGTGACTTATAAGTGAGGCCACTGAATCAATAACTCAACAATTAATTCTTGAACAAAACAAGTGATGTATGAGTGAGGCCACTGAATAATTCACTCAACAGATTCATTCTGGAGCAAAACAAGTGATGTATGATTGAGGCCACCGAATCATTGATTCAATGATTCATTCTTGAACAAAACAAGTGACGTATGAGTGAGGCACCTGAATAATTAAGTTAACAGATTCATTCAGGAACAAAACAAGTGACTTATGAGTGAAGCCACTGAATCATTCACTCAACAGATTCATTCAGGAATAATCCAAGTGATTTATGGCTGTCATTAAATTGTTCACTTAACCAATTTGTTCAAAATCACAAATTCTGGAACAAAACAAATGACTTATGAATGAGGCCAGTGAATCATTCACTCAACAGATTCATTCAGAAACAATCCAAGTGATATATAGCATTAAACTGATAAGTAAACAAGTGAGCAAGTCACTAAATTATTCACTAAACCAATTCATCCAAAAACACTGTCTGGATCTGAAAGCTGAAAAATACTGCCTTTGGAGAATACATTCCAAGGTGGAAAAGCATCAAGGCACATCCGAATCCAATGATAGCTTTACTTCCTGTCTTCTAAGATACCTTCATCTGGTTGATTTTTGAAGGCAGCACAGATGAATCCTTCACAACCTTTGATATCCCACAATCCTGTGCATTCCATTCCGTGACAGTTGAGATATAAAAAAATAAATATGGTATCTGCAAGTCGTGATTGGTGTTCAGTTTGTGTAAATATATATTTTTGATTAACCACATTTGATGATATTTCTAACGAGAAATTACTATTGCACTGATTAAATATTTGATTGGTTATCACCTAAGCTTACTCTGTTTTGTTGTGTATTATTAAACGTCATGCTGCCTCAGAAGTATGTCCCAAAATCAGTTTCGTGAGGTGCATTCATGCACAAACACTGTCTGAAAAGTCATTGCCTGATGAGGCACGAGGCAAAAAGTCAGCAGCCTAAACTTTCTGACGCAGCCACTAATTCACTCAGGAACAAAACTACTAACTTATGAGTATTTTTTGAGGGTCGCAAGAACTCAGCTGTGGGTCAACTCAGTCTGTACTGCTTTTGGACTCATTTGGAAGGTCCAAATGGAAAGGACTCTATTCATTTTTAAGCAAATACAGACAAATTAGCTGCCAGAGTTGTGCCTAAAAAGTAAATTACTTAACTTCTTTAGTGAACTGGTAAGCACAACATAAAGACCATGTAACTTAAAGTTTGTTTGTGTCACTGAGCTGTTATTAATCGCCAACCCTCACCTGCAATGTCAGCGAGCACGTGCCACTCCCTGAGACTCATACCGTCAGTTTACTTCTTATTCCAAAGGGAGCCCTTGCTTTTCGTTGGCATGAGAGCTAAAAGTGGTGAGCTCAGGGGAAGAAATATCTCAAGGTCACTGAATTATAGACGAGGAGAGATGAGGTGAGCTGAGAGGAAAGGCCTGCTCCTTCCCCCCTTTCTGTTTGCTGAATGAACTCAAAGAAGGGTCTGTTCTGTTTTTCTGCAGCATGAATGCATCTGTGTTAGTGATATATTATTCATCAAATCTATGAATTATTAACTGATTATTTTCCCTCTTTTACAAAAGATTTTTGCTGATCTTTCTTCTTCTTACTCATAATTGAAAACAATGCCCCACATATCATTCTCATTTTCTTTTTCAAAATCCTTCTCGATCCATCGAGAAAAGTTTAAACCATGGAATAGAGAATTCTGGATTGTTTATGACTTAATAATGTCTGTCAGGTGGCCTAACAAGGCAGGGCACCAGCATCTTGTCACCTGTAGGTTATGTCCAGAGGCTTCTGCCATTTCTTATTTCTCAATATGACAGGAAGACATGTTGTCAAAAGGAATGTAGGTAACTTCACATTGCCTGACTTACCTATTAAGCAGCCCGAGATCATCAGTTTACCAGTTCATTTATAAAAAGGGCACATATTAATGGACTTTTGACCTTTTTGGGGTTTTTTTACCTTAAAAATGCAAAAATCTTTACGCATATTTCAGCAAGCTAGCCATCTTTAGACTTTATGTTTTTATTAATGACAGCATAAATTAAAGTGCTTCTGCTAACAGATTAGAATCTATTTCTAATTACTGTGGACATCTCAGAAAATATTATTTTGAAAAAAATTAAGTGAAAATAATGTAAATAATTAGCAAATCAAAGCCTCAGAGACTCGACTGTGCTACTGTGCTGAGCTACAGAGAACAGAGAGAGAGCTGAAGTGTTGAGGAAAGAGAGAAAACAGGCCGTCCCTGAGGATTTGTCCATTTCTGTGTGGATCAGAGAGTGTGAATGTGATGGCAGTTGCAGGGCTCTCTTGTGTGAAGAGTGTTGTTTCTCTGAAATCCTCGTGAACTTGAATGTCACACATGAGGATAGAAGGCAGAACCGTGGGCAGGAAACGACACCGCAAACACATGGAAATCTCGAGGGGCTGAGAGACGTACAGGCAGCAGAACATGAGCACACAGCCTCACAGAGCTGATGTTTTCTCACATTGTAAGTGCTGACCCAAAATCTCAGTCTCAGCTTTTAGTCATCTCTGTTCCAATAAAAAGAATGCAGTAAATCCTATAGCATTTGTTGACATGAGGAAATTTGTTTAGTTTAAAGAGATGGTTCACCCAAAAATGAAAATTCTGTTAATTACTCACTCTCATATCATTCCAAACCCGTAAGACCTTTGTTCATCTTCGGTACACAAATTAAGATATTTTTAATGAAGAGCTCTGAGAGCTCTCTAACCCTCTGTAGACAGCAAGTTATTTTTTCACAACAGCAAAAAAGCAGTTTTTTTGCACAACAAAAAGTATTCTCATAGCTTCATAAAATTACGACTGAACCACTGATGCCACAAGGCCTATTTTGTTCATGTTCTTGGTACCTTTCTGGAGCTTGAACATGGTAGGACCCTTGCTGTCTATGAAGGGTCAGAGAGCTCTCGAAGTTCATAAAAAATATCTTAATTTGTGTTCTGAAGATGAACGAAGGTCTTATGGGTTTGGAACGATACGAGGATGAGAAATTAATGACAGAATTTTCATTTTTTGGTGAACTATCCCTTTAATGTAAATTCATGTTTCACATTCTGTACATATTCGAAAGGGATTGGCAAGCTTTTTTAATGATTTTGAAAGATGTCTCTAATCAAGACTGCAATTATTTGATCAAAAATACAGTAAAAAATTAATACTGTAAAGAAATTATATATATATATATTTGACATATAAAATAGAATTTATTCCTGTGATGCAAAGTTGAATTTTCAGCATCATTTCAGTCTTCGGGGTCACATGATCCTTAAGAAATCATTTTTAAATATGCTGATTTGGGGCACAGGAAACATTTCTATTGTCAGTATTATAAACAATTGTGTTGCTTAATGTTTTGTGGAAACAATATTCAGGATTCTTTATGAATAGAATAGAAAATGCAGAACAACATATATGTACATTTTATTTTAACATTACACTTCGGCGCTGTTGAATCCTTGAATCTGATTGGCAGACGAACGTTCTAAGGCTTGCACGGCAAAAGTAGTTCCAGCAGGTTTTGACCGTATTAAATGTCCATATCACTTCGCCATATGATTTCGGTTATTTCAAAGGTCCTTACAGCGTACAACAGTAAAAAAAAAAAAAAACGAAATCCACAACAACACTGTCCAAGCAAATAAATATAGTAAACAATAGGGTAAAAACGCCAAATTATTTCCATGTTTTCGCCACAAAATTACGCTGTATTATTTATGGAAAGCTTACTCTGTTTCTCCCACTCACTCTCTCCCTTACAAACGCACACACATTATACAGAACAGTACAGACACACACTTGCACAGAAACAGTTGTTAGCGCTGCTCTGACGATTTTATCAGTAAAATAGTTTAGTTCCTTGAAAGCTACATGTCATTTCTCACTAATAACGGCTCTGTTCTTCAAGATGATGAACTATTAGTAGAAACACTGCTGCCGAACACTTGAGAGACTCAGGTAACTTAATTCACACAAACCTAATCTCTGTATATTTAACAGCATATTTGTCCTAGTAAGCAATATATAAAAATAAATCAAATAAAATAATAAATATGTTAAAAAAATACCCTTTTAGAGTCTACTACAGCAATGTTTTTGTCTTCAGCATTCTTCCAAATGGAAATTACTCATAAGCTTGCATCATCTTTTATTTTATGTGTGCAAGTGTACTTATGTGTACAAAACAGTGATAGTAATCTGTCTGATAAGACTGCACTGTGGCATTTGCCATCATCCATGTATCATTACTTATATCATTATGTTGTTATTGTCATCCAGGGCCTTTCATGCATCATCACTTCCCTCTCCGCTCCTCATGACTCCATTCCTGTCCGATTCCATCTCCGTTTCAGCATGCGGCGGCCAGCTCCATCTCTCCACTGACCTGTTCAAGCGTGACAGTAAAGGAGAAATCATATATTTGCACACTCTCACATGAGACTGCCTGGCTGATCTCATGACAGGCCGGGATCCTGTGACTTTGGTGCAGGAGAACTGCGTCTGAGCCAAGCAGGAATGATGTGATACACTACTGTAATGATGCCTCAGGCTGAAGAATAATCACCTGAGAATTATACATGCCTCTGTGATCAGTGACAGAACTATTTCTGCTGCGTTTCCTGTGTTTGGGCTCTGATTGGGTAGGCGACTTGACAGCACACACACACACATACTGTACATATACCTAGTGTTTACCTTTATCCCATGTGATGCAGTGAAGTGTGCAGACCTTACTTCAGGCTGTCAGTCTAAATGAGATGCACATGGCTTCGAGAAAAGCAGACTGTAAGATAAATTACGCTTGTTGCATTACATATAGAGTTTACTTTTTTTTGTGAAAAACTGACAGACAGCTCTTTTTATGTATGGCTACTCTAAGGAACTATTCAAAATAATTTGAAATATTTAGATAAAATATAAAGTAAAATATTACGAAAATGATATCTAATATTTACCGTGTTTAATTAAAACTAAAACTGAAACAAACTATATAGACATATTTAAGCTAAAACATATATAAACTTATTTTATAAACTAAAATAAAAATGGAAAATTAGAAAATTAGATGACACATCTTACCCCACTCTCCTTTACTGTGTATTTATCAGCATCTTATGTAATGTGGAGGCAAATTCCCAGGCATTTTAACAAACATTCAGCTCCATCACATCCCTCAGCTGTCCTCATAGCACCTCACATTTCACACCGTGCATTAACATAATGCTGTAATGGAGTTGATTACTAAGAAGCAATTATGAGCGAGGCATTGGAGGATGCAAGTGCTCAGTCAAGCATATGCAACAGCGTGTCAACAGCCAGGCAAACCCTGAGAGCGACATGAAGCAGAGAGGAAGAAGACGCCTCCCCAAAATGTAAGACTGCCCTTTAGCGTGTCTTCATGGAGTCGTCATCATGCGATTGTCACATCGACATTTCAACCTGCAACACCTCAAAAGGGATTTCAGCAGATGTCTATTATAAGAATTAACTGACTTGGACTGTAAACCCTGAATTCAAACATTTGAAGCATTCAAACATTTCAGCATTTTTATTCAAATAATGGACTGCTATGGTGCCCCAATTTTGAACTTCCAAAAGGCAGTATAAATGCAGCTTCAAACTAAGGTTTATTTTCGTTTATAAAAATATATAATTTATATACTTTTTAATGCCAAACGCTCGTCTTGTCTTAGTCTGTTTGGACTTTTTTGTTCCGGTTCATGACAGTTAGGGTATGTCGAAAAACTCCCATCTCATGTTCTCCCTCAACTTCAAAATCGTCCTATATCGCTGTTTTACCTTTTTTGTTAAGGGTGTTTGATCTTCTGTGCATGTTCACTGTGCATGGGTCAGTACTTCTGCAGCGATGTAGGATGATTTTGAAATGATTTTTGAAGTTGAGGGAGAAAATACAATTGGAGTTTTTGCGACATACCCTAACTGTCTTGAGTCAGAATACACAAGAGTTCAGGGAGAGAAAGGCAAGACGAGCATTTGAGATTAAAAAGTATTTAAATTGTATTTTTTAAAATGAAAATAACCGATCGTTTCGCTAGATAAGACCCTTTTTCCTTGGCTGGGATTTACAAACGCATTTGGGATCATTTGAAGCAACATTTAAACTGCATTATGGAAGTTCAAAATCTGGGGACCATACCAGTCCATTATAAGAAGAAAAATGCTGAAATATTTGCCTCAAAAAACATAATTTCTTTGCGACTGAAGAAAAAAAAGACACGAACATCTTTTATAAGTGACTTTCATATTAAAATAGACGGAAACAGGGTTGTAAACAAGGAAGTTGTTTTTACTTTCAACAGCACCTTGTAAGACAAATGCACTGAGCAGCGTTGTCGTCAGAAATCACCCTTAACAGATAAAAGGATAGTACGACAAAGATATCGCTTTCCTCAGCGTTTTATTGTGAATATGAGATTGAGATGAGCTAAAGAATGAATGCTGCATCAGATGCAGGTAAACACACGCTCAGTCCATCTCTTTCATAATACTCTACTTTACACAATACACTTTTAGTACAGTAATACAATAAGCTTTCAATGAAGCAACTCAAGGTTCCTTACTTACTAGTTTTAAACTGATGCTTTCGAAATAGTAATGGAAGTTTGGGCGCAGCTGTTAAACTGTAAAACTGAGATTTGAATCTGTGGTGGAAGGAAGTAGTTCTGCTCAAAAGAGTGTTTTTAAAGACACTCCGTTGTTGTTTCTTATGTATTTACACACTTGTGCCATCAAACTGTTATATAAGCGCAATATCACACTCGTAGCCATGCGATATGGCCGTATATCAGCACGCTGTGATTACCTAGGGCCGTATCACAGCCGTGCCAACATACAGCGATATACAGTATCTCAACATATTATTTTAATGCATTTGTATGATCATGAACGCACTGGTTTGTAGTGCAAACAATTTTACAGTTTACTGCACTTCATTATTCTTCTCGTCTTTTCCATATATTCCACATATATTTGAGATACATTTCAAGATGTTTAATTAGCAGCACTAACTGTTTTTATTGACATCGATTTATGTGCTTTGAAAGAGTCTGTGCTGAATCACTCATGTGCCCCGTGGCGTTACCAGACTTACACACTGGTGACATTGGCTGCCAAGAACTAGACACCAGGTGCTGAAAACTGAGACAGACGTGTTGACCTTCTTCATGTGGCTGCGTGGTCTTCATCACCTTTGCTTCTTTCCTTGTCCACCTCGTCAAAGCCTGTTCCTGAGAGGTTTAGCCCAACTCTTCTGCCTTTTGACCCAAGCAGCCTTAAGCCACATGACATTTTGGAAATGTCTCATTGTATTTCCTCTCTCTTTTTTTGCATGGTGTTTAGAGGGGGGGTTAGAAAATCCGTCTTGCCTCCATCTCAGTAATGACAACACCAGGAGTAGGTGCGGAGACTTCAATCTGACCTGACCTTTTCCTCTCTACTTTACAGCCTGAAGTAACATGTCTTCTGTCCTCAATCATTAAAAATGATGCCCTTTCCAATTTAATCACTTCCTCGTCTGCTGTCCGCAGCTTTCATGAGATAAATGCAGGCTACACGGAATAGTCATTTACAATTTACCCAAGTGCAAGTAATTTCACACAAACTGAAGGGATAGATTAAGGGATATTATTGATTTTTATGCTCATTCAAAAAAAAAAAGTTACACTCAGGATCTTAGGGATCGTAATCTGACACTGTACCAAAAAAGCATTAGAATTAATGTTGTTGCTAATCATTGACAAATCCAAGACTGTGAGAATAATAATTGCTTATTGTCAGTTAATGCTAATGCTATAACAGTTCTACGTTTCATGTTTCTTACTGCTGTCTGCTTAAGTCGTTGAAACTTTTCCTATTTCAGTTTCATAATCCAAACACTATAATTCATCACAGGATGCCAGGGCACCCAAAACACTCCTCCTCATCCTCTTTTGCAGTTAGTTTGAGAGGCTCTCCATCACTGGCATCAGTGTGTAATGTCAGCTGTGTCGTGTCAGATTACCGGGCTGAGCTCTGAGGGGATGCCGGATGGCCTCATGCTCTGCTGAAGACACCCCTAACGGAATAGGTTCCCCCTGCTCCCTGGCACTTATCAGTTAGAGTCTGTGTGTCCTGAGGGAGAGAGATTACTGTCATGATGCTGCTACCTTCCTGCACATCACCAACACGAGCCCCTGAGCCTTTTGACTGGGGTGTGAGAGAATCTTTTTTTTTT
>JAHKKF010510206.1:0-20492 GCA_019740295.1 Labeo calbasu | reverse complement strand
ACATCCCGTGGTAACTAGGAATTCACAAGCTCCAGTCTGGATCCAGAACACTTAAGAAGAGATGATGCCAACCCCTCAGAGGACTTCAGATGATACCACCCCTGAAACAACACACAGCACTACCGAATTCTGCTACTAATTTATAGTGTTCTTTGTCTGTTTGATTACGTCATTAATTGATTTTTACCACACATCTCTGCCACATGTACATCAAGCTACTACTACATATATTGTAAAAACGTTAATTTGGTGTAAAGTTGCTTTGCAACGATATGCATCGTGAAAAGCGCTATACAGATAAATTTGAATTGAATTGAATTGAATTGAATGTTTTTGGGGAAAAGTTTTAGACTTCTTATATCCGGTGCTGAAACAAAATGTTCTCAAATGTCCTAAACTCTGTATACTAAATATTTTCCCTGTAACATGCACTTTTACTAGCTCTGATAAGAAAATGTTGATATTCTGTTTATTACAAGCAAAACTTATAGTAGCTTGTCACTAGAAAAACACAGAAAGCCCTCATTCCTTGGCTTAACATTTATCACCTTAGGATATTAAAGTACCATTGTTTTGACATCTAAGTGTTTATGTACATGTACATATATTTATATATTTATTTTTCATTTAATGTACCCTCCCCCCCTTTTTCTTTTCTTTTCTTTTCTTTTCTTTTCTTTTCTCTGATTCTTTTATTATTTTTCTCTTTTCATGTTAAAGTTCATAAAATCAGTAAAGACAATGTTGAAAAAAAATCAATTCAAAATATTAACTAAACCTACAATAGTATATCAATGATAATTAAATTAACACTGAATGATTTTCTAAAGTCGTAAATAAAACAAATATGATTTTGCAAGAAAATACTATTTCAGTTTTTCTGCTTCAAAATTTCACATTTAATTTAATATGTTCATATGTTTGTGAAATTTACTAGCACTTTTTCAGTGGACTTAATCAAAGTTGGGTATGTCCTAGCAAATAGAACATCGGTTAACTGTCTTGGCTGTGTTTTGGATAATAATACAAGTGGAGTAAAAATGGCTTGGAAAGTGTTGCAGGAACATTAATGCTAGAATCAAATACAATGCAAGATATTTAGAAAGTTAACACTTAAGGGTCTTAAGAGTATTTGCTATAGTACTTGTTCAATGTCATTTTTAGCATGCAAGAAGCTCTTGGATGATTGATTTATGTGGATGGCAAAATTATAAAATCACAAAACAAAGTAGTGAGGTTACCTTTAGCATTACAATATTTTCGTAATGTGGAAAATAGACAATTTTTAGTTGTTGGATGATTAACTACTGAAAAAAGATTGGCACTTCTGAAAAGAAACTTAAAAATGGTATACAGAATAATTAATACTGCAGCTCCGGTGTATTTTATTTCTTATTTTTCTCAGGTTAAATTAAATTAAGTCATTTTTCTAGACAGAGCGTTATGGATCTTAATTTATGTAGGTTTAAGATTTAGGTGCACAGGAGTGGAATAAATTGCCTTTGGACTGTCACAATTCTTACAGGAGCAGGGAAATGAGGAGACGTGCAAAATAATGAACTGACTTTAATAAACAAAAAAAAAACGGCATACAATGCAAGAGGGAACACAGAACTCAAATGACATAACAGCAGACGAAGCAAAAGTACAGGACTAAACGAGACGAATCAAAGGACCACAGCTGAAATCAATGGAATATAATCAGAACAGGAATAGGAAAACCAAATAGGGGCATAAGGAAAAAACGAGGGAGAAACTAGAGTGTGGAGATCACATGGGGAGCAGAACAACAACAAAAAATGTCCTTGGGCATGACATGGACGTTAAGGTTATAATGGATTTTAAGGTTTTGAGTAAAAGAGTGAAGAGAACGTTTTTACATAGGCTGTCTTAAATTTTGACAAATTTGGATTGTTGTACTATTGTGAAAAGTGTCTGTGTGATATGAGTTTGAGAGTGAAAATTATATTTGTTTTTGTAATTAGTATGAAATGTATGCCAAATATGCCTGTCGTTCTTCTAATATCAAGGACAACAATGCAAATAAGTCTTGTTACTTTATTGAGTTATCCTTGACTACAAGTTTTTTGCAGCTATATTGTCACTTTTTATGTCTAATAAAACTAAAAATTGTTTTAAGTGTACTTCAAGTTATATAATTTGAACTGATACCTTTATTATCTGCTGGACTGGTTTCATAAGATCCTTTTTCCCTGAAGTAAAATTAATGTGGATGGTGGAATTTTCATGCCTTTCATTAAATTAAAAAAGAACAACAACAACAACAATTACCATGTTAAAGTACAGGATAATGAAACACGTAGTATTGTTAATTATTTACACAGAAACAAGAAGCAGAGCACTAACCTTATCAAGGCAATATAGACGGCATATTTGACACCAATGGCCTTCTCTTTAAAAAACTCACTGCTGCTCGAGTGTTTGTCATTCCCACTGTGAGAGATGGAGATTTTGTTTATCAGCAGCATTTATCAGGTAAAATGTATCAGTTAAAATTGATGTCATACCTCGTGACCTCAGCCTTAAAGGTCACATTTTGGCCCAGTGTAGTGTCTTTATTAATACCGTATGTAATTTCAAACACAACCTAGAATTTGGACAAAAAATGCCAGAATAAGAAAAACAAGACTGAATGTTAGACTAGTTCAAAGATAAGTCATAAGTAAGTCATATGTCAACATAACAAAAATAAAGTGGCTCTGGATAAGACAACAGCAGAAAATAGCTTTGAGTTTAAAATTAGTCCGAAAATGACTGTGTATGTGCACACGAGTGGGGCTGCATGATTAATCACATTTTAATCATGATCACGGTTTCTCTTGATTAATTAACCATAATTGTTGCAATACAGGCCTGGTCATTTTTTTCTGAAAATGTTTATTTTTTAATTAATTAAGTATGAAGATAAATAAATAAATACATTTATTATTTTTTATTTTATTTTTGACATTTACATTATCTTGTATTAGCAACAAGCCTCCACTAGCTTTCAGGGTTGCCAGACATCAAGAGTTTAAAGGCTGCTTGCATAGCGTGTGTAAGTCTACCCCTGGACACTTGGGGCAAAAAAGCCCCTGCACAGTTAAATTAAATCTGTTGCATCCGTTTATGACAACGAAAAGTCTCGTTTGCGGCATCAAATTAAGATCTGCTCATGCTGGTTGCACCATATTTCTTTTTATGCGTTTTTACAGTGTTGAGCATTATAACCAATCACACGCGATTCCATTGAGTGGCCAATCAGAGGCGCTCAGATGAGTCATTGCTCAAATACTGGAGTTACACTGTATTTTTTATACACTGTATTTTGGTCATTCCAATATACGTTTGCGTTAAAATGCAAGATTACCACACCAGAAGGTTTTTTTGTTAATGTAGATGTCATCTGGCTCTGAGCTAGCTCCAGCATGTGATTCTTCTTTTACAAGATGATATATATAGAGAGAGATGATATACTGTATATAGTAATTTTTTTTGCAATTTAAAAAAAAGATACATAGACACACACACTCAAAAAAAAAAAAAAAAGGAAAAGACAGAATTGTGAGATGTAAACTCAGAATTCAATGAAAAAAAGCCAGCATTGTGAAATATTAACTCAGAAACCAACATAAACAGTCCACAGGGGTGTGACAGCCACCACCTACTGGCAGTTTTAGTTTCATTTTTAAAAATCTTTACAGTTTAATATTTCTGTATTCAAAATTGTATATTTTAAACATTAACCTCAACATGAATTTATATATTTGATTGCACTCATGCCACCTCTAAGCCTCATTAAACAAATGAAAATACACCAACAATTAATTTTGTTAATACTGATTTCATTTTATTGTTAACTTATTATTATTCTACTTGTTTTTATTCTGTTGTTTTAATTAAATTTTTTTAAATTATATATATATATATATATATATATATATATATATATATAATATGTATTATAAAAAAATTGACATGAAAAATAATATACTTTTAATAAAGTTACGAAAATGCCATTACAAAGGTAAAAACAAAATCCCCCTTTAATTCACTTAAAGGAGTCAAACATCACCTCATAATGGGAAGGCTAATTTTTATCCGATTTTTTGATTATTGATTAGAAGGTGCTCCTGAAATTTTGACTGTGCTCCTAAATTTCTTTAAGCGTAGAGCCCGGATGGATTTATTGCATTTTGGGGAAAAAAATAATCAGTTTTTATAATAAATCTTTGACAATCAAAATCTGGATTTGAATTTTTAATGCTACTAAAACCTAAAGATGCTATGTTAGGTTTTCATAACTGCTAATAGTGGTTTTCATCTTGCCACTTTCTTGGTAAAGAAAACACATTTTTACTCAAATTAATCAAAATGGATTTCTAGCATTTTGGAACCAAACTCTTCATATATATATATATATATATATATAGCAGATATGTATATTTTTTAGCTTGTTAAAGTTCTACCAGTTTTCATAACGTAGGAAGTGCATTAATGGTGCTTCTTTGGTGACTTCCTGTTTGGCAGCCATTTAAGGAAAGCCATGCCAAACAGGAGTTTGCAAAGTATTGTTTTGCCTGTGTGGATCCTACCAAGCGTTTTCCTTGTTTCATTGCGGTTTTTCCCATAGTCATTGTTTTGTTTCATAGTCATAGTTTTGCCTTGTTTCATTGCCATAGTTTTTGTCTTGTTTCATTGCCTTGTTTCATTTGCTATTTCGGACTGCTCTTTTGGACTACTTTGACCTTTTGCCTGTTTTTTGGATTACACTTTTGTCTTTCCCTGGACATCACTGTTTGTTTGGTAATCGACCTTCCCTGTTTGACTACGATCTGTACAATAAAGCTCGCATTTGGATCTATCCACGCTGTCAGTTGAGTCCCGTTACAATAGTAATTCAGGAAAGTACACTTGGGTGAAGTAAACCCAGTGTATGAGTTGAGTCAGTGTATGGGTTCTGAGGACAAATCTGAGGAGCACTGAGTTTAATCATTATCATGCAGCCCTAAACATGAGCAAACACGCGAGTCACGGGTATGATTGTTGACCTGAGAGTTGTCCTTGAGGATGGGTTTGCTGATGTAGCAGATGGTTTCTCCTAGTTTAACTCCTTGCACACCATCCAGAGATACACACTCCACTCTGCCCTGTTCATACAGAACATTTATCATATATTTCAACACACATTTTATTGCATCTTCATTGTTTAGTAGTTAATTTGCCTTAGATATATGATCTTTATCATGAATAAATTCTATAGTTTCAGCATTTGTACCTTTGTGTCTGGTTTTACCTGTTTAGATGTGATTCTCCTGTAGGAAAGTCCAAAGGGGTAGCTGAGGATGAAGAGTGTGTTGTATGAGTTTTCTCCTCTGTTTTCTACAAACACTGTCACACTGATCTCCTGCATGATCCCAACCTCTATGTTTGTAGATCTGGATCACAGAATCAAAAGAAAGATGTCAAGACAGTTTGGAATTATTCATCAATAATTACTCTATCAATATTACACTTTTGAAATAGAGAAAGTGATTTGCTCACCCTGAGAAATTGAAATCCATTCTGAGGTCATCAACACATGAATTATCAGTTCCGCAGTTTATCTCAAAATCTAGCTGTAAAACAAAGTGAGGGCACAGAAAAATGTAAGAATCTCTCGTATTTGATGAGGCTGACATTTTGAAACTGCTGTGCGTTTCTGCATTGTTGATTCTTCTGGCTACGGTGGCCACCAGGACATATTAAAAGAGCCAAGGGTATGGCAAGCCATTTTAGCTTAAAATGCTCCCAGCATAGTAACAATGCCAATTACAGAGCACTCTCAATCAGTTCTTACTAGTAACAGTTCCAATTAAAGAGATCTACAAATGAATTTTTACTAGTCATATGTCTCTACTGACTTCCATTAATTTTGAATTACAGAGCTCTACAATTGAATTTTTACTGGTAAGAATTTAAATTAGAGAGCTCTCTAAATCAATTTTTACTAGTAATAATTCCAATTAGAGAGTTCTTTAATTACATTTTTACTAGTAACAATTCTGAATAGAGAGCTCTCTAATTTAATTCTTACTAATAAAAATGCAATTACAGAGCTCTATAATTCAATTTTTAATAGGAAAAAAATACATTAAAGATATGTTTAATTGCAGAGCTCTGTAACTGAATTAAAGAGCTCTCTAAATCAGTTGTTACTAGTAACAATTGAATTAGAGAGCTCTCTAAATGGATTTCTTACTAGTAAAAACTGAATTCGATTTCTAACTGAATTAAAGAGCTCTCTAATTCATTTGTTAAGAGTAATAATTGCATTAAAGAGCTCTCTAGTTGTAAATCTTACTAGTAAGAATTCAGCTGTAGAGCTCTCTATTTCAATGTGTAAGCGGGACTCGTGGGAAGCGTATAAGATCCAAGTGCGAGCTTTATTTACAGATCGTAGTCAGACAGGCAGGGTCGATAACCAAACAAACAGTAATATCCTGGGCAAGGCGAGAGCGTAAATCCAATAGAACAGGCAATGGGTCAAAATACCAGAGAGAGCAGTCCAAAGTAGCAAATGAACAAGACTATAAAACGAGGCAAAACTATGGCAATGAGACAGAATCAAACAATGGCAAAAAACAAAGCAAAACAATGACGAAAAACCAAAACCGTGAAAAGACAAAAACAGTGCAAGGAAAACAGGGGAAAACGCTTGGTAGAGTCCGCTAGAACAAAACAATACTTCACAGCTCCCTGTTTGAAAATGGCCTCCTTTTATTGCCACCAAACAGGAAGTAACCAACGAAGCAGCAGAGGGAGCAGCAACAGTCAGTCAGTGGGTGAGGGCTCCCTCTGCTGGCGTGGCGTTACACAATGTCACTAGTACAAATTGCATTAAAGAGCTCTCTAACTCTAATTCTTACTAGCAAAATTTGAATTAGAGAGCTCTCTAACCATATTTTTACTAGTAAGAATGCAACTGCAGAGTTCTCTAATTGAATTATTACTAGTAAGAATTGTATTAGAGAGCTCTCTATCTGTATTTCTTACTAGTAAGAATGCAGTTGTAGAGCTGTGTAATTGCATTCTTAGTAAAAATTTAATTGTAGAGCTCTACAATAGCGGTTCTTACTAGCAAGAATTGCATTGTAGGGCTTTCTATTCAACACGACCCCATTATGATAATTGTGCCTCATACATATTCATAACTTAGGTGAATGCCTGTCCCAGTAGGTTCCTGGGCAGTCCATTGATATATAACGCCATTGCGTTACGGGTGTCCTGAATTCGAGTTTGGGCTCGTGGACCCTTCCAATCCCACACTCCTCCCCCCAATTCACTTAACTGTCCTATCGAAATAAAAGTAAAAACAGCAAAAATAAATCTTAAAAACAACAAAGTGGGAGACTACACCTCCGAGTTGTCCACTCAAACAGTTTTAATGATGAATAGCAACACTGATGCTCTAATGATTTATTAAGTAGCCTATTATATTAATTATAATCATCATAAAATGATTATGCTTTACACAGTTGAAATATAACCTAGGTAATCTATATAACCTACTGTTCTCTTACATTGTGGTCCGTGGTGGTCTTTATCTCTGGCAGCAGTACTGGCCTCAAGTTTTGCATTGTTGTAGATGTAGATGGAAGACCCTCAAATATGAACGTTAACTCATTGGACAGTGGGTTCAGAGCATCTTCCGGACAAGCCTGACAGAAACAAGAAATAGTGAAGAATTTAGTAATTCTCTGAAATATCCTGTTTTGCATCCTGCTAATTTTCTTTCAGTTGTGGAAAAAGTGTAATTAACAAAGTTTGAATGACTGAGCTTCAGGTATAAGAAACGAGAATGGCTCTATCAAGTCTTCAGATTTTAGCCTTCACTCATCATCAGATTCACTGAACCTTAATCAGAAAAGCTAGACAACAAAATGACATTTGAAGCTTACCTCTATAAGGAAAGTATGATTTCTGCAAGCCTCCTGCAATGTTATGTTCATCACATCATTGTGGAGGCGGTTTTTGATTGTGAAATATGCACGATATTTCTGTCGCTTCGCATCCAGCATTATGGTGTAATTAATATTTGCAGCCAGATCTAGAAAATATTGTTGATTACAAGAAATAAAAAAACAAAAAAACAATACCGGATTTTTAAGAGTTCTGTATACAAAAACTAAAAACGTTTTAGTGTGTAATTAGTTTATGAATAAACCTGTTAGGCTATGTTTGAATCCGCTCATGTTGAAGCACACAGTCAGGATGTTTTGCAATGGCTTCGCGCAGTCTGTTACACTGGTTGGTATTTTGGATGTGTTGTAAGTTACTTTGGTGTTCAAGAGCATGATGGGTCTGGACCTGAATGATCCATGTATAACACATATGTGAGTGCTTATGGCTGAAACTCTCTATTTGCATATATTTTTAGTTCTTTTAACAGACCTGAGAAGTTGAACTGCTCCCATGGACCCAACAGCAATATCAGGAAGGCTGTCCTTACTCTGGTCTAGAGAGAACTTACTCAACGAAATCCCAAAGAACTGCAAACCTGGTCGCACAGATGATCCAGTGATCCTCTGTCATCACACACAGGGAATGAATCAGACAATAAAAATATTAAAATGAGCTTGTGAAGGAGCCAAGGAAAAGTAAAGGGATGCAAGTAAGGTGCTTTAAACTACTACGCTCTTAAAATGCCACCAACCACATCTTTTTCACCTGTGAATATGTGGGATTTATTTGATTTACTCCTCCATTGAAGATGTAAATACTGCCCTGTCCATCCTCCTCTAAAGGCGCTCCAATCAGCACATCCCTGAAACCATCGCCATTCAGATCTGCTGGACTCGCCAGAGAAGAGCCAAAACGACCCCTCTGACCTGCCATTCCTACCAGCACCACATCAGAAAAAAAGAACTACGAAGAGAGAATAAAGAAAAAAAATCAAATATTCAATGAAAATTCTTTTTATTTAAATCAGAATTAATTTACAAATTGTTCTAAAAAATCATATCCTTATCACTTACCTGACTCGTAAAGGTGTAAACAAACACTTTGCCCTCCCGGTCAGGCTCCATGTACATTGGTGCCGATACCAACAGGAGGTCTGTACTGGAGTCATTGTTCAAATCCACCACACAAACCTCAGCTCCAAAATATGAGCCAATCTGAGGCTGAGAAAAGAGGAAGTTGAACATGAGTATTAGCGTTATTTATTTTCTGATAATTGTAACTGCATATTTGTGTTTTGATTCTGTACTGCTTTCGCTGAATCCATCCCACATCTTCTTAAAACCATGTCTGAATCCTAATGTTAAAGACTTGAGATCTCTCTCAAGCCTTTCTTTCGAGAGTTTATCAATAATCCCTATCAATAATTTTGATAAAATATCATAATAATAATAAAAAAAAAACATATAGTTGCTTTAAAGGGTTACTCCACCCCAAAATGAAGATTATTGTCATTAATTACTTACCCCCACGTCATTCCAAACCTGTAAATGCTCCGTTCATCTTCGGAACACATTTTTGATGCATTCTGACAGCTCTCTGACCCTCTCATAGATAGCAAAGTAATTAACAAGATCAAGGTTAATGGCATTATAGGACCCCTGTAATTTGAGTTCCGAAGATGAACTAAACTTTTACAGGGTTTGGAACGACATGGAGTAACCCTTTGATTCCAGTCCTTGAAAAATGTTTTCTTCAGTTATGAATGCTTGTTTAGATATTTTGTAATGAGATACAGAAATCTAAATTTTAATGTTGTTCAGTTTATGAGTTACAGATGTGTTGGCTACCATATCTATAAATAAAGGCTTTGGATGACAATAAACTGTGGTAAAAAAAAAAAAAAATCCATCATAAATGCAGAAATGCATGTGGGGTGATTGGGGGCTGCTTTTAGGCCTCCACCAGTGTTAAAATCAAACTTACAGCAGCACTGCTTGTCTTATTAAATAATTATTGCATAGTGGAAATCAAACTGTGTTTTTATGCATAGTTTTGACAGCTAAAAGTAGTGAACAACCCTGGGAAACTCCAGCACTTTATCTTGACTGGTTCTGATTTGTGATACGATGACTTGTCCTTGATGCTTGTATCTTGGAGCTCCTAGAATAGCATAGCTGGTCCCTGACACTGTTGCAACAGCCATCGAATAACCTTCATACAAAATGCAATAGTTCAGTAGTATGCATAGCTGTATTTGCTGTATAGAAGACCTGACTTTAACTGACTTTCACATGTCCTCTATATTTTAGTGCGTTGCAAAAATACAGCCTTACCTAGATAGCCTTCATGCTCAGTGCCTGTTTGAAAGGAGCCATTAGGAAAATATTCCTCATATCCACCTTTCCACTGGAAAGCTCCCACAGCACTCAATAAAACACTGCCCTGAACAAAACAGAACCAAATAATTTTGCCAAAATCATTCTGTGAAAATCTTCTTTACTAAAACATGATAAATAATCAAAAGATTATTTTTTAAAAAATAATGAAAGAGAAAGTTTTATTGGTTTTTCTGTAGCATTTTAAACTAGTTCAATGCTGTGTTTTATTATTAAGTGAGCACATATCAACCCCTCACACTTTAACATGACTGTCATAGACACATTCACGTGACCAAGATTAATAGAGAAAGGAAACGTTCTGGGGTGCAGAACAGAAAAGACAAATGGAAGATGTAAAACACAGCATTAAAATGATTTGTTAACATGGATGCAAACTAGTCCCATTTGGCCAAATATCAATGTTTTGAATTAAAAACAGATCACTGTATGACTCACTTAAGCATAACACACTTTCCATGAATTATCTCCAATAATAAAAAATGAAGAAAAAAAGTCACCACTTTGATTTAAATAAGCAAATACTTAAGAGTCTAGGACTTGACTATTATTATAAAATGTAAAAAAAAAAAAAAAAAGGTATCAGAATTCTAATTGTACTATCACCATTCACTTGGTCTGAGGAATTTAATATTAGGGATTCTGTATATTTGTATATTTATTTACAGTGGATGTGAAAGCTGTGCTGAATCCATCCTGTGCGAACTCCATTCTAGAGGAATCACCTGAAGTCTGAGTTCCTGCAGCAAAGCAACAGAAATTAGAAACAAAATCTTGATGTTGAATATATATAATTTGTATACCATGTGTTTCTTTTCCTTTCTACTGTCTTTTGAGTTGCCAACATACCTTCAATGGCAATAATGTTCTCTTCCAGCTTTTGAAGAATATTATTTAGTGCATCAAAGTCTGTGACTCTGAATACGTGACCAATATCTGGAGCTATTTCATTCAGCTCCTGTTTTGCACTTTCATGAACAAAAGCACTGCCAACCTGGGGTGGTAAATAAAAATTATGTTAAAAAAATTATGTTAAAAAAAAAAAAAAACATATCAAGAAATAAATCAATTATATTTACTTTTCATTTCCATGCATTAATTGCTTTTAAACTATTATAATTTGTGCTTATCATTACAAAATATATAATTAAAATGCTTATACTATTTTATCGCTAATTTAGATTTAAACCTAGCTTTTTGCAACATTTGCCTGCACTTTATTTAGCATTTAAGGTTCTGATGTCAGAGATTTTAATGGCATAGTATGGTTAGCAGACCAAACCTACTCCAATCGCGAATCGTCTTATGTTCTTCGCATTTGCATCTGATGTTGCCTTTGCCCGTAATGACCAGTCATGTGACTGTCCATCAGTAATAACAAGCAATATTTTTTTTGCTGATGGTCTTGCCCCTCCATTTAGTGTAAATAGGTCTTTCCTTGGTATATGAAAAAAAGATTTAGAAATAAGTTGAAACAAATCAGGCATTTTGTTTTTGTTGGACAGTCAGTAAAATGGGTGATAAAAAGCCATAGACTTAAAGGGAGGAAGGACCTGAGCCCTGTAACCCACATAAAAGTTTTGACTTTTCAAGACTTGTATTGCATGTCATGGTCTTTTAGTTTGTTTATGTGATATATCATTTCTGCTATAAGTCCGTGAATCACCATGAGCTACATTTATACCTCACAACTTTACTACAGTCTTAATGACATTATTTCCAGAAAGGGAAATTTTGAGCAGCGATGCGATTTTGCAGTGATTTGTAGAATTTTAGGGATCACATTCAGTGCACTAGAAAGATTTTGCAATTGACACAGGCATTACAATGCCTGACTTCCTGATCAGTGCCCTGACTATTGAACTAGGGTGATTGAGGTACACCGTCAAAACACCTTAACCTAATAGCAATACTCATTTTTTTACTCTGTTCTTATGATGTCTGTCATGTGTCTGCACATATGAGCTACATAAAATATGAAACGGGCAACAGTAAATCTACTTAATCTTACTTAAAGTTTTTTTTTTTTTTTTTTTTTTTTCATTATTGGAATAACAAACAAGTCTTACACAACTTGTATGATGGCTGTCCAAGTTTGAGTGCTACGTCCATACTGGTACTGTATATCTGTCACCTTAGATTCCCATGCATCTTGAATGTTGAGTTGAGTGAATTTGTAATGAATAACACAATGACTGGAATACTGTGCAATGGCAAACTGTAAAACAACAACAGATAAACTGTCAGTATGTGGTCAGTAATGTCACTGTTTTCTAACAAAAATGTCAGCATTTTCCTTTTTTATGTTAAAACACACACACACACACATTGGGTCTAATTAGTCTTGAAATTCAGTCGTGAAATTGAGGGCTATTCCTACCTGTGCATCCCGCTCAGTAAAACGCTTGATCACATTTGTCACAAAACCCTTCATTGTCACAAAATTAGTAGCCCCTACACTCCCAGATCCATCTAACAGAAAAGCTATATCAATCGGACCAAGACAGTCTGGAAATAAAGAGATGTAGAAATGTGTACATATGTAGTTAAAACTGTAGTTACATTGGAGAAAAAAAAAACCTACTTTTAACAATCATCATATTTACCTCTGTATTTAGGGCTTGGTATTGGTGGTTTAAACTCATTGTTTTCATGGATAAAGCACATGCCTCTGTAGTTGGTAGCTGCTTCACATTTCTTTGGAATGGTTGGACCACAAATCTAGAATTTAAACAAAAATTTTACTTTAATAAAATGATTACTAAATCAAATAAAAAAATTAAAAAAAAATTAGACCATTGTCACACCCCTGTGGACTGTTTTTGTGGTTTTTCCCTATGTATTCCCTTATTTGGTCTTTCCTGTTCCGTCTTCAATTATTACGTCATTGTGTAATCATTCACACCTGTCCTCGTCTGATTAGTCTGTGTATATAAGTTTGGTTCTGTTCCCCATTGGTTTGTCGGTTCTTAACGTCTTTATGTGGTGTATTGTCATTCGTTGTATTGTCTTCAGTTCTTTTTGTGCATGTGGATTCCCTGCTGCTCCTGTTCGTTCCTGTTCTGTTTGTGGATTATTTAATAAAGTTTATGTTCCGGATTTCCTCATCCCTACTCCTGATTCCCCGAACACCACGCCGTGACAACCATATTATTCACTTTTTTTTTTCTTTTTTTTTTGCTCTGGTCAAAATCATAAACATGCATGCCTCAGTTGTCATGAATCTGGTTGGTGACCTGCGGTCCGCTCACCACCAGATGTCGCTCTCGCTCTGTTATCACACACAGACTGTTGCTCTACACCCCGGACTACATCTCCCATTATCCACCACGCTGATTGCGCCATACACCTGTGGCCAATCAGCGGCCCTATTTAAGCCCCGGACTTTCACTCGGTAGGCACCGAGTATTGTGGAGAACTGTTTTGGTTGCGTTTAGCGCTCTCCTAGTTCTAGCACCTTATCAGTGTTGTCCCTTAGTTACCCTGAGTTTCCTAGTTCTTAGTTTCCAAGTTCCCTAGTTCCTGTGCTCCCTTAGTTTTGTATTCTCACCTGGCTTTCTCGTTTTCGTCTGTCCCACCGCCTGCCATCCTGACTCTCGCTCGTTGTATGGATTACCCCTCGGCCTCACGTCATGGACTATGTTCGCCGCTGACCGACCCACGCCTGCCTCACGGACTGCTCTTGTGCCTCGCTCTGCCATACCCGTTTGCTGTTATTCTGACCCTGCCTGTCTGACCATGTCTTTGTCTCATCGTTGGAATAAAAGCTTGCGTATGGATCCCCTCGCCTCTCGTTTCCCTCTCCACATTACATCAATAAAACTAATAAAAAAAAAAATCAAATCAAAATGCCCTTATTTTTAGACAAAACAGGGTTGTTGTTGTTGTTGTTTTTCATCCCAATCCCAAGTAATGCAAGTTGGGGTTAATGTGTTTTAATATTTATAATTTCTTTTTTAAATTAAGTTTTTTTTTTTGTTTGTTTGTTTGTTTCGTACATCTGAAAAAGTTGAAATAGTAACTTACAGACAGTTTTGAAGATTGTGGATCTTGAACAATGGAAAGCCCGAGAGACATGTTGACAGCTTCCGAGGGCACTTCATTAACATACAGACAGTTTGTTAATTTTGGTTTAAACACACACACACACACACACACACATTTCAAGCATGCATTGCAAATCTGTTGAAATTAAGCAATACCTTTTTAAGTGATTAACTAATAAGAATGAATGAAGTTTATTTTCCCTTCTATTTTAATAAATGCAACATATCCCCATATATTTACAGTATTAATGCACTGGCATCGTTTAGATCCTTTCTACACAGTGGTGAGAAGCCCTAATCTTTTTTTAGGTCTGAAGGCTTTTTCTGAAGGTTAAACACCTCCCTTCAATTGAGAAAAATAAGATTAAAAAAATCTCAAATGTTTTAGGCTCTATTCAGACAGTATATATAGATCCCTAGTTATGGAAAATGACAAATAATATTTCAATTAGCACTGGAGTACAAAACCCAAAATACCATTAATGTTCAGTGATGAGCAGCTTCCTTCTGTGACCGAACAGCTATAAATCCATCCTCTTTGATTTTGATTGGTTTGAAATAAAGGATCACTCACGACCAGACTACAAGAAAAGCAGTAAGAATATGCATTAGAATCAACTAAACAAATGTATCACTTGATAGATTTCCTAATGCGTAAAAGATAAGAGTTAATAGAAACAGATATAAGCCATACAACAATAACGTCATATACCAAATGCAGGGTGAGTGAGACAAACAAATATCTATTGAAAATAAATGTTGGGTACACATGGGTGAACAATCTTGAGACAGCTCCAACCAGCAGGACGAGAAATATGCCTCTAGAGATAGTCAGTCTGGAGAACAATCCCAGTCAGTGGCCAAACCAGGCAGAAGAATGGGAAGACCAGAGCAACGAATAGCAGAGTGTGCAATCAGAGTGACAGGACTCATAGCAGGCCAGTATTAGAGATTAGATTCTCAGCACCAGGCTTAGTTGGCAGGCTGCCCTGGAGAACCAACAGGCAGGGAGTCTCAGGCTGGTAGAACAGGATGGGAGGGAACACACAGCACAAACATACAAGACCAAACAAGACACCATTCAAGACCACACAACATCACAAGTCAGCACAAGACAAGGAGAAACATCATAATGTAATAAAAGGGAAAAAATAAAATAAGTTCAAGTTCAAGAATTTATTGTCACATGTACAGGAAACACATACACAACACGTATATATATATATATATATATATATCAAGTATTTACATGCATTTAAAGTGATATTGGTTTAAAGTGAACAGTGCAGTGCAAACAAACAAATATACATGTACAAAGTCCAAATGAGGTAGGTTGGGAAAAGACTATATTGTGTGTATTGTACTCACAGTCCAATCTACTGTTATGGACGGAGAGGCAATGGATGACAGCCATTTACTAGTGTAATGGCCTGAAGGTAAAAACTGTCTCTTAGTCTTGACGCTCTAGCTTTAAGACTCCTGTACCGTTTACATGAATGTAGGAGTGTGAAAAGGCTGTGCTGGGGGTGACAAGTGTCTCTAATGATGTTAATAGCTCTCTTAATAGATCTGGGCCCGTATTCACAAAACATCTCAAAGCTAAAATTAGCTCATAACTTGCCGGTTTAGGAGAGAATCTTAAAAATAATGGGCGTGTCAGTCCTTAATTTAGGACTCCTAAATGTTTGCTCTAAAAGTATTTCACAAAGCATTTTAGTGATAAAACTAGCTCCTAAATCTGTGAAACATTAGGAGTAATGAAGAGGACTCCTAAGTCACTAAGACCAAGCCACAAACTATCCTAAAATGGCTGTTACCGGCAATCTGCCTTGGAACACAAACATTTAGAAACATTTGACGATTATGAGCTTTTAAAAAGGTATCACCTTTGGTTTTTGGAGGTTATCCCAATTCCAATCCTTTGATAATATCCTTGCTTTTATTAACTAGTTGGGCAAGAAATAACAGCTTTTCTTGTGTCCGGTTTGGTTTTCTTGTATGTTTGCATGTCTTACTATCAACTATGATTATTCTATTCTGTTAATTAAAAGGTTGTTTATATGCATATTCACTAATTGTTTAGGATAAGCAGACATGTTAGAAGCTGACATTTAAACTGAACATATACTTGTTTAATTAGTGACACTTGTATTTTAACATACAGCCTGTATTTTAACATTTTATTTGGATGTGGCAACATAATATCGCACTCTATAATATTTCTATGAATAAATCTCTGACAGAGACCTATCAGCCAATCAATTTGTGCATAGTTAGTAAGCATGCTGACATCATCCATAGCAACAAGGTCAACCCCGCCCTGACTCTTAGCTTAAGACTTCTCTTTATTCCTTAGTAAAAGTTTGTCTCAGCCGTTTTGTGAATAGGTTTTAAGAGAAAACGCTTAGCTAAAAACCTTTTACTGCTATTTAGGAGAACTCTTAGTGTTAAGGTAAAATGTTCTGTGAATACGGGCCCTGGTCTGGTAAATTCTGCCCAGTGCTGGTAGGGCTGTTCCAGTGATGATTTTGGCCGATCTCACCACACATTGCAGTGCCTTCCTATCCTCCAACTGCCAAACCAAATGATGATAGAGCTGGTGAGAATACTCTCAATTGCACACCTGTAGAAGTTTTTGAGCATTTGTTTTGACATTCCGAATTTCCTCAGCCTCTTCAACATGCTCTCTATTATGAGACCAGGGCCCGTATGTATAAAACTTCTCAGAAATGCTCTTAAGAATAGTCCTAAACTTTAACTTAAGTGTCAAAAAATTATTAGTAAAAAGTAGGACTTTTCTAAGAGTAGGAGACTTTTATAAAGATGCTAAAAGCAACTTTCAGTAAAGTCTAAGACCAGTTCTTAAGTGTTGAATGAGAGGACACTTAAGTGTTGTGAACTAAGGACTACTATGATCTCAACCCAAAATGGCCATCCTTGACCTCTGAAACAGCCAGTAGTGAGCCTGCTCATGTGAGGTCACAGCAGCGCAGCACCAGTCATTTGATGTAACTACAATAAAATAATTTAATTAAGACACTATTTAATATTTCAATTTTTTTAAATGCTTTGCATTGTGCAAAATTATTTTTTGATGTTTTGAAATCCTTTTCTATTGGTGTGTCTCTTCATTTACAGTTGGAGCAATGATGTTAACATGAGTTCTATCAACAGCTCCAATAACTCCAAGAAAGCCCACAATCCTCATAAAAATGGCTTGTTTTTGCAGCATGGTTTGACAGACAGTTGGAAAGTCAATGAACTGCCATATATTAGTGGCCAAGAGAAAAAAAAATGTGTTACTGATTTTGTAAGCATATTTGCTTGAGGTCAATGGTTTTATTTCTGACAATAATGCAATGAAGCATGCCAAATTGTGCGGTCATCATTTTTGGCCATGCTGTCATACAAATAAATTATGAACACATGCAAAAACAAGAGAGGACCAACAAAATATTAATGACTGATTATG
Organism: Labeo calbasu; assembly: GCA_019740295.1. Taxonomy (NCBI): domain Eukaryota; kingdom Metazoa; phylum Chordata; class Actinopteri; order Cypriniformes; family Cyprinidae; genus Labeo; species Labeo calbasu. The sequence continues at coordinate 2,634 of JAHKKF010510206.1, read as the reverse complement.
TTGTAGTCAATGTCAGTGTTCCCAATTTAGTGATAAGTGTTTAGTTATTCCCTCACCCCTTTTGAAACTTTATTCAAAAGCCTAGCAACAAAATCAATTTGTTGGACAATCCTTATTTAGATTACAACACTCTCGCACTGATTTAAAATTATATAGATTTGGCCACTGTTGTGTTTGGTGGTGTCACGAATCTGGTCGGTGTCCCGCTGTCCGCTCACCACCAGATGTCACTCCCACTTTACCCACACACTCTGACTGTTGCACCACACTCTGGACTACATCTCCTGTCATGCCTCACGCTGATTGCGTCTACTCAGGTGACCAATCAGCGGCACTATAAAAGCCCCGGTCTTTCCCCATGCAAGTCACAGATTGTTGATTGTTGTTGTACTTCCATTGTTAGCGTTTTCTAGTTTCCTTGTTCCTTGTTTCCTAGTCCCAAGTTCTTTGTTCTCTTGCCTGGCTCCCCCGTATCTCGACTGTTCACCACCTGCCTTTTCGGACTATCTATTGTTATTGGATTATTCTGTACTACTGCCTGTGATTTACCTGTTTGCTCCTGTCTCGACCCTGCCTATACGACCATGCCTTTGTCTCGTCCTAGTAAGAAAAGCTCGCGTATGGATCCGCTCGCCTCTCGCCTCTCATTCCGTGTAACAGGTGGGGTTAGTGTCACAATATTTAAGACCCTGCTTACCCTGTCATCACCGGTGCACTGCTGCATTTTTGCAATTTTCCAGCAAAAAAAGCTTAATTACTAATTTTATTTCTGCAATTAGAGCATTGATTTGTAAAATGGAAAAATGTATTAAGTTTCTTACTTAGGCAATTATAAAAAAAATGCTTTGTGATCAGTTGGTATTGTTTTATCAATTCCATATCATCATATAACTCCAATACATCATATGTTCATTGGAAAGCATTTGTCTCCTCCTCTTTGCTGCCATCTTGTTACTCCTAACTAGGTTAGGAGACCTCTCCAGCTCTCTTAAATAATTTAGGAGCTGAGACACAGGGTGCTTCTCAATATCCCTCCTCGTCTCCTCGCTCCTCTGTCCTCCATCCTATGACCCGGAAACCGATCGAGCTCAGCCATCTTGTAGGACATCTCAATTCTCTAATTGCACCGTGAGGAGGCGAGGATCGAGGAGTGAGGAGGCTTCCTGAGGAGTCATGAGCGAGGATACACAGATGTATCCTTTGCGGAAGTGTTTTATCGACTAAACATGACGCACGTATAAATTATTCTCCCCCTTCACATCTGTTGTAATAATTTACATTTATATTTTACTTTATACAGGGCATCCTGTTTTATTTATATTTATTATGATTGCCTTAAATAACGAACTTTAACAACATATGGGCGGATCCCTTTAGCGCAGCTGATGACGCTTTGAAGTGATGCTTGAGTGGTCAAGAATATTCTAATGTTCATCTTCATTTTCTTTGTTTTTTTGACATTTAGCGAAAGATTGTTGTCCTAGCACCATGCCACTAAGTCATCCACTTCTTTCCTATATCCTGTCTCGTCTCCTCTTGATGTTAGGCCGATGACTGTCATGTCATCTGCAAATTTGATGATACTGTTGTTATTCTGGGAGGCTACAGAGTCATGGGTAAAGAGCATATAGAGCATGGGACTCAGTATGCAGCCCTGTGGAGTTCCTGTGTTTATGATGATGGTTTTGGATGTATGAGTCTGTGGTCTGCCTGTTAGAAAGTCCTGAACCCAGCTGCAAAGGGTGGGTGGCATACGAAGGTTATGGAGCTTATGGGTAAACTTTGTTGGAATCACTGTGTTAAATGCAGAACTATAGTCTATAAATAGCATTCAAACATAACTGTTTTGTTTCTCCATGTGGGTGAGGGCACTGTGAATTGTTAGACATTTTTGAGGAGGATTTGATTGACTGGGTTGGGGAGGTTCTGTCCAGCCCTCCTGTGTCTCCTGAGTCTCCGCTGGTTCCACCCAGCCTCTCTCTCCCGCCTCCTCTTAATCCAGCCAGTTCTTCAGCCCTGTCTCTGCTGGTGCCTGTCTGCCCCTCAGTTCACCCTCAGTCTGCACCATCAGGGCGTTCTAATCCGCTTAAGGACTTCCAGGCTCCAGCTCCACCTACGCATGAGGATCCCGGGTCTCCGCCTCCGGCCTCCAAGTCCTGGACTCCACCTTGGTCCTCCGACCCATTGGCTCTGCCTTGGCTCCTAGCTCCCTCATCTCCACCATGGCCCATCATCCCATCAGCTCCACCGGATTCCCTCGTCCCTCTGGCTCCACCTTGGTCAGTCGTCAACCATCTGCCGCCTCAGGACTTCACTCCTCCAGCTTCGCCTCGTCACTCCGTACCTCCGGCTCTGTCTGGCTCCTCCTTCCCTCCAGCTCCATCTTTGTCCTCAGTCGCTCCAGCTCCGCCACGGTCTTCCAGATCCACGCCTCTGCCTTGGTTGCCAGAGCCTTCAGCTTTGCCTTGGCCCTCCGGATCCTCGGAGTCACCCTGGCTCTGCGGCTGTCTGTCTCCATCCTGGGCTCCTCTTCCACCAGCTCCGTCTCCATCAGTCCCCGTCCGTCAGTGTGACCGTCAGTGGTCACACCAAATACTGACTGGTTTTTGGACCCCCCCTGGACCCCCCCTGGAC
>JAHKKF010510203.1:0-22488 GCA_019740295.1 Labeo calbasu | reverse complement strand
ACGACCACTATGTTCATTATTACATCCAGCAACACAACACCTCAATCACTCAATCGGAGATATTCTTGTCTAACTTACATCCCTGCTCCGGCATCAAACCAATGGAGGTTGAACTGTTACAGCTGATTTAGGTGGGTCTGAGGTAAGACGCTCATGTCAATCAACTATCGTGGGAGTGGCCTCTGTCGGTGTGACGCCACATCTGAGAATGGCTCGATTTGAAAAAGGGGATATTATTTTTACAGATTAATTAAAAACAACTGCATGGATTTTTATCATTGTAGGGTAGATGTGTACATACACTGCCAACACACAATTAATGTTCAAACAACATGTAAAAGTGAACTTTGCATCCAAAGACCCCTTTAATCATTGGCGTCATCACTAATGCTCAGTCATCACTTGTAGAGTGAATCTACTTTATTTCACTAACTACAGCACTGGGTTACTTTTAATCTTTATAAATCAGGACCATGTGACCATGTGTAACACTGGGGATTTTACTGTGTAAACATGTAATCAGGAACATACCTTATGCAGGTGACCAGCAATGCTGGATTTTTCAGTAGGGAAAGTAAAGCATGGTTGAAATGCACAGTAAACATTTTAAATGGGTTCTATTATGCTCTTTTACGAAGTCTTTTTTTTGTTTTGGGGGTGTACTAGAACATGCTTTCATGCTTGGTGGTTCAAAAACGCATTATTTTTAACATAATTTACATTATTACAATACATTTCTCCCAGCCCGGCACAAATGGCTCAATTAGTTTAATGAAGTTTAATGAAGGCCCGCCTTCCGAAAAACGAAATGTGTTGTGATTGGTTAGCTGTCCCACTGCGTTGCGATTGGCGAACAGCTTAGTGTTGCAATACTGCCACGCCCCTTGTCAAAGAAGCAAGTTCCGTGTACAACTGTTAACGCAAGCTTGATTAAAGTGATTCTTACATTTTAAATATGGATTTTTTTTTTTACAAAAATGCATCGATTCGCTACAGGACGCCTTTATTGACTGCCTGGAGCCGTGTGAGGCACTTCTTATTATGGATGGATGCATATTATTGGACTTATTTTGGACTGATGAACACCCGTCTATGCCGTTCTAAAACTTGGGAGTACCAGGATAAATTTTAATATAACTCCGATTGCATTTGTCTAAAAGAAGGAAGTCATATACAACTAGGATGCATGGAGGGTGAGAAGGAGCCCTACCGTCAGCCTTCGAGATCGCCGATACATGATATTATCGTGCTAATTTATTTATTTATTTTACATAACGTTACTTAGTTTCATTGCCCGAAACCAGCTCCAGCATAAGGCTAAAAGCAGCCTAACATTATCAAAGAACATCATCACTGATTAGCCTATTCTAGTGCACGTTTATGCATTTTAAAAAACACTCGTGTTATAAGTGAAGCTATCTACACTGTATGATGAATAAATGTCTTAGCACACACTGCGGCGTGTTACTGCTCTAGTCAATACCTGTGTTTATACCCGCTACACTGCGGCTCATTTGAAGCAGCTCTCCGCGCTGCATCGCAAAAGTTAGGCTAATTCCCCACCTCGTCCCTACCTACCCCTCAACAATTAGAATTTCCATAGGTGGGATTTATTTTAATGATATTCTAATGGACCGCATTGTGACATCATAACATCAGGAAAGCAAACGCTGTAGTCCAAAGGAGCCGTTCGTTGTAGTTCTTGAAAAGGGATTTTTTTAAACACGAAATATCTCCATTTGGAGTTGACTTTTAGGTTTGTAATTTTGTAGATCTTTTTTATGCCCAAAGATACACACCACACACTGACTAAAATTCAAAAAGTGAAAAATCATAATAGCACCCCTTTAACTGACCTCCTCTGGGATGTCCCACTGCAGTCTCTGGGGTCCCGGCAGGCTGGGATGAGGGTTTCCTTTGCAGTGTCCGTCCTCAGTATAGCCCAGTCTCACTGGATCCGATGACAAGACATCCTGCAATAATTCAAGCAAAAAGTTTTTGAGGGAAATATTCCAGGATTTTTCACCATATAGTGGGATCAACGGGCTGAAGGTCCAACTTGCAGTTTCAATGCAGCTTCAAAGGGCTCTACACAATCCCATGCATATACTTTTTAACCACAAAAGCTTGTCTTCCACTAGACCGACCTCATGCAGTACGTAATCACATTGCAAAGGTTATGCGCGGTTAGTTCTTTGTCTGTGTACTTTGGTTTAAAAAGTTAGGCTAGGGCAAAAACCTCTCATCTCATTTTCTCATCCAACTTCAAAATCGTCTCAACGTTATTTTACTTTTTTTGCAAAGGGCGTTTGACTTTCGCTTTGTAAACACTGGGTCAGTACTTCTGCCTATGTCACGCATGAACTTTCCAGCGTGACTACGTAATAGTGAAGTCGAGCTAGTGCAAGATGAGCATTTGTGGTTAAAAAGTATATGCATTTTTATTTTTTTAAAAACAGGACAGATTGTTTTGCTAGATAAGACCCTTATTCCTCAGCTGGGTTCATGCAATGTGGACCTTCAAACCGCTGATCCCCATTGAAATCCACTATATGGAGAAAAATCCTGGAATGTTTTCCTCACAAACTTTAATTTCTTTTTGACTGAAGAAAGAAAGAAAGAAAGAAAGAAAGAAAGAAAGAAAGAAAGAAAGAAAGAAAGAAAGAAAGAGCTTAGATGACATAGGAGTGAGTAAATTATCAGGAAATTTTTATTCTGGAAGTGAACTACTCCTTTAAGGCAGGGTTGCCCAAACTCATTCCTGGAAGGCCAGTGTCCTGCATGTTTCATGTTTGCTTTTCCATTGGTACAAATGTACAGATTAGCTTCAGAATAGTAATATGAACTTTTAGCGTGCTGCCTATAGGGGGCGCCCTAAACTTTGTATGTCTCCTCAAAGCAGGGATGCCCAAACTCAGTCCCTGGAGGGCTGGTGTTCTGCAGAGTTTAGCTCCGACTCCAATTAGACACACCTGAACCAGCTAATCAAGCTCGTGCTAGGCATACTAGAAACTTCCTGACAGGTGTGTTAAGGCAAGTTGGAGCTAAACTCTGCAGAACACCAGCCCTCCAGGGACTGAGTTTGGGCATCCCTGCTTTGAGACATACAAAGTTTAGGGCGCCCCCCTATAGGCAGCACGCTAAAAGTTCATATTAGTATTCTGAAGCTACTCTGTACATTTGTACCAATGGAAAAGCAAACATGAAATTTGTGCAGTAACTTACTCAGATTTTGTACATTGCCATTACATGAAAATGTGATTTTATAAAAAATGAATTTTCTTTCTTGCCAAAACAGTTCATATATCTCAATATCAAAAAATATTGGTTTCTTTACCTCCCACAAATGGCCAACGATGGGTGCATCGGCCCAAGAGTGTTCTGCATTCAATCCCATAGTGCCGTTCTTGAATACAATCAGATTGAAAGTCTTGTCAAACCACCTGGAGACAAAAAACACGAAGTGAACCAAAATTAAAACATATACTACCATTCAAAAATTTGGGGTCTGATTTTTTATTTTTTTTTTAAATTATATTCAGATGGGCGTTTTCTCTAAGTAGAAAAGGAAGGCAGTGTCTCCTCAAAGTATTGGATAAGAAAAAACGTAGTACAAAAATAAAACATTAATATCACATTAAAAAGTGTATAAATCACTCGTTTTTCTAAAGAAATACTGTCAAACAGCGACATCAGCAGGTAAAGTGACTCTCTCGCCTCCCCTGAGCCTATTGAGTTTTAACAGACCCCCTAAAGTGTGCAGTGAGTTTGGTGGGGGGTTTAATTGAGAATGAATGGGGGAAAGTCACGTGAGAGGAGGCAATGCCTTCATCACCATATGACTGGATATGACTGGTTATGTTCGGCTGTGATTGGCTCATGCAGTAAACCCCGCCTCTTGTGTTTGTATGTTTGTATTATTTTAATAAATGTAAAATGCTTAAAAACACATACTTGGCTTTAATAAATGAAATACTGATTACATAGTGAATGTAAAAATATAAAATAGAATTGTTTTTTTTTTCTTCCAAACCAAGAAAATGTAACTGGGACATTAATTTACATTTGATTTAAAAAACAAAAAAAAATTCAGAACATTCACATATATATAATCATTCATTTTTAGTATCAATCTAAACACACACACAAAAAAAAAAAAACTTACTGACCCCATATATTATATTATAAAAAGTGAGTTTATAATCTGAATTAATTATAATCAAGTAAGATCGTAATCACCTGTCATAGCATTTTCCATGGAGCAGAGATTTAGCGTAGCTGTCCAGCGACCGCACCGGATTGTCAGCATCATAACGCTGTTCAGTATCATCCAGAGTCACAAAGAAAGCGGCCTTCTCCACAGAATCCAGAGACTGCTTGTTCTTCCCTCGACTGAAGAACTGTGAGCGGGCTTTGGCCCAGGGAACTCTGGGTAATGAGGTACAAAAGCAGAGATAAAATCACATGGCTCATTGCATGTTCTTTAATTGGCTTTGATCACATTTTACTGAACAGACAGAGAAGAAACAACAACGGGTTCTGAATGAAATCCAAAATTTGTAGATTTAACTGACACAGAATGTTCTCAGCTCAAGTCCAGAGTAAAAAAAAAAACTTATTTCCTTTATTAATGCAATCTCATCAACCATGATATTTAAAATATTTACTTTTCTTTTTTTAAACTATTTTTAATATTTTTTATTTTATTATCTTTAACATTAAATTAACATTTTAAATAATTTAATAAAACAAAAAATAAATAAATAATAAATTAATAAAAAAAGAATAATAATAATGAGCAGTCACCTGTCGCCTGCTGTCAGTGCGGCCAGCAGCTCCTCTCCTGGCTGAGGTTCGGATTTGTCCGCCAAGATCCTTTCAATCTGCTGCTCAATTTCTCGAGGCAACAGCAGCCGTCCATCATAAAACATCCACACCTTGAAGAAGCGTCCCTTGTGAAACACGGCGATGTGTTTGCTCTCGTTCACGTGCTGAAGGACGTCTGATGAAGAATATAGATGTGAGAATGGAGGTGTGTCAATGTGCGTGAAATCAAAGTAACATTATTCTGTAATTCATCCAATAATTATTTGTGCAGTTTAAATTAGGCAAACGTGTCTCATTTTGCCTGTATTTGTTAAGGGTTAAATGATTAATGGTAGTCAGTGATGAGAAAAGCAAAAGGTGAAGTGAAAAAGGCAAAGTAGATCAGACGAAAAGCAAAAAACAAAGGCTTGTTTCTCAACACTGGATACTAGAATATTATAGTATTAGTTATTACATTACATCCATTTTCTAAATGGGAATGCCGTAGATTAAAGGAGAAGTCCACTTCCAGAACAACAATTCACAAATAATTTACTCACCCCCTTGTCATCCAAGATGTTCATGTCTTTCTGTCTTCAATAGTGAAGAAATTATGGTTTTTGAGGAAAACATTTCATTTTTCTCCATATAATGGACTTCATTGGTGCTTCGATTTTGAACTTTCAAAATGTAGTTTAAATGCAGCTTCAAAGGGCTCTAAATGATCCCAGCTGAGGAAGAAGGGTCTTATCTAGCGAAAAGATCGGTCATTGTTTTCAGAAAATAAAAATTTGTATACTTTTTAAGCTTGTGTAGCACAGGCTCTGGGATGCGTGTTCACGTACTATTGAATCACACTGAAAGGTCACGCCGAACATAGGCGGATCTACAGACCCCGTGTTTACAAAGCGAATGCGCAAAGACTAAAGGTGCGTTCACACCAGACGCGAATGAAGCGTTAAGCGCGAGTGATTTACATGTTAAGTCAATGCAAAGACACGAATAGGCCGCGATCACACCGAACGCGTTTTTGCAGCGAGAGGCGCCTTTTTTGAATTGTGTTCTATGGGCAGTGAGCATTATGCGTGCTGTTTATGCGCCGCGGGCGCCTCGCGTTTTAACCGCTTGCTGCGCCTCGCGTTTTTGCCGGAGCGCTGTGAGCGCCTGAAGTTAAAAAAAAAGCAACTCTGAGCAGAAAAGCGCCCGACGTCATCGCGGTTTTTTCCATTATCCAATCGAATGAATGGAGAGGCGGGCCTTTTGTTGTGGTGACGAAAGTTTTACCGACGCTTAAAAAGTCCGGAGACTGCAGTGATGGAGGAGAAACTTTTGGTGTCTATCGCGGGTTACCCGGAGCTGTATGTTTTAAGTTTTTTGCTGATATGACAGTTTACCTAACAGCTGAAAACCAAAGGTTTTAGAGCGCTCGCGCTATAATCCTTTGATTAGATTGACAGGACGGCTTATTTGATGCTTGCCTAGAAACATAAAAAACCGCAACGCACTGCTCTTTTTTTTAAAAGTCACCAGAAAAAGGCAGTGCGGTGCGCCTCGCGTTTTTAGAACTAAAAAACGCGTTCGGTGTGATCAGGGCCATAGACATCCTGCGGCACGAATTGAGTGTTTTGGCCGTTTGACGCGCGAGTTGAAGAATCTGAACTTTGGCGAATCCGGAGCTTGCTCTAGTAGTGACGTGATTACGACGTAGTGAGCGGAGGCAGAAATCTGAAACAACAATGGAGGAAAAAAATCATCGTCGTTGTATGTGGATACCCAGAGCTGTACGATACATCTTCGTACTTTCATAGAATCAGGAATAAAAAGGATCTTGCTTGGAAGAAAGAGAGTGAGGAGGTCAGACAATCTGGTAAGTTGTAAAAAATGCTTTTTACTCAATTTGAGCTATATACATATTGATGGACTGATCTGATGGACCCAGACACGGCACCGAACGATTTACGCCGTTTTTCAGCCTTCCATAGCACATAAAGCGCAGCTACCCTCTCAACAAAATCCATGTCAGCCATTTCGCAACAAGACTGGAGCCGCCTGGCAGAAGCCCCTCCCATGACGCGAATTTGCGTCTGTTGTGAAGTGAATTTCACGTGCGAATGAAGCGAGTAAACTCAAAACGTTCAAGTGTCCAACTACGTGCGAATAGCGGGATTTATTCACGCAAGTCACGTCTGGTGTGAACGCACCGTAAGAAAGTGCAAGTAAGTCAAACGCTGTTTACAAACAAAAAGGTACAATGATGTTGGATGATTCTGAAGTTGTAGGAGAAAATAAGATGGAGTTTTTCGACATACTCTACCTTTTTGAGCTGGAGTACACAGATGAAGAACTTACACATGATTTGTAGTAGTGATGGGAAGTTCGGGTCATTTTACAGACTCTGACCTTTGAGTCTCGTTCAGCAAAATGAACAAATCTTTTTTCGAGTCATCAGCATCACGTGACAGCCCCATAAGATGAACGAACCTCTCAAAAAACCCGAAGACTTGAAACAAGTGAACTAATTCCAGTACAGAACCTAATAGGATGTTGCGCATGCGTGACTGAACGAATCACTCCCCGAGACGACTTGTTCTTCCCGAGTCACATTAAAGATTCATTCAAAATGAACGAATCGTTCAAGAACGACCCATGGACGCGCATACCAGAGCCTGTGCTACACAAGCTTTTGTGCTTAAAATAAAAAATTTGTTTACTTTTTTCGAAAACAATGACTGATCGTTTCGCTAGATAAGACCTATGTTCCTCGGCTGGGATCGTTTCGAGCCCTTTGAAGCTGCATTTAAACTACATTTTGGAAGTTCAAAATCAGGGCACCAATGAAGTCCATTATATGGAGAAAAATCCTGATTTTTTTTGCTCAAAAACCATAATTTCTTTACGACTGAAGACAGAAAGACATGAACATCTTGGATGACAAGGGGGTGAGTAAATTACTTGTAAATTGCAGTTCTGGAAGTGGAGTCCTCCTTTAAACCATGAAGCAAAGTATATTTATTAGTTACTAAAATTAATTAATTCAGTGATTAAAACCTCTTGAATTTATTACAGTATGTTTATGTAGCAATACTAATATCAGTCATCTTTGACTGGCAACACTATATGGCCAAACAGGTATATAAACATGTTATTTCCCATTCCTCATTCATCCTCATCATGTTTCAGATAACAGGTTAATTATTAAATCACACAAATAGGTTATCAGGTTATGACACAGTTAAGCACACAAAACTAATTCCTCGCCATCTGCTTCCTCCAGAAACGTCAGCCATAAAGAGCGCAAATCGAAATCACAGACCCTCATGCATTATAGGCCCACAGCAGTCGCTCGCTAGCATCTACAAGCGGATTCACAGCGATTGAAGCAGGCGAGAGGGAAGCTCTACCTGTCTCTACACCGGGAACTCGACTGGTGTTGAACATACGCTCGTACTGAGATGAGCACATGGGGATAGTGTTTAACACCATGAGCTGTGAAGCAGAACGCAAGGTCAAACACTGACGGGAAAAACAAGAACAAGGAAGAAACCCAAAATACCACTCTAAAGAGATAACCTGTAGAGGAAAACAATGGAAAACTGGAAACAAAAAAGACAGAAGTGGAAGGAGTGAAGGATCATCAGGAGAGATGAATTCGACATGGCGATCAGCCGCTGGATAACAGCACAGTTGTAAAATGACCAACAGCCTACATTAATATCGTCTAAAAACAAATGGTGACTGATAGAACAGTCAGGCAGATACAATCTGATATATGATATTTAAAAATTATTTGATAGTGGTCGTTTGATGTGTGTTTTCCAATGGTTCAGGCAAATTTGTAGAGTGTAGGGTGAACATACAAAAAAATACATCTCAATTTAAAGATCAAAATTAAACACTGATAAGATTGATGAAACTAAATCAACAGTTATTTTACAAAATACAAATTAAAATCAAAATAAAGTTAAATATAAATTAATTATTTAAATAAAATATAATTATTAATGAATTAAATTATATGAAATATAAATTATACAAATATATAAAAAAATTTATATTAATAAAATAATATATAATACAAATATACAAAATGAAAGAAATTATGTAGAAATATGTTAATTTCTACAGCACAAAAATTGGTGCCGTGACCCATATGGTAGATTTATAAAAAATAGTTTATGCTACAAGCAAAACTTAAAATAAATTTGTTTATTTGTATACATCTGGTGTGCATTTTCCAATGGTTCAGGCAAATTTGTAGTGTAGGGTGAACATACAGAAAAAAAATACAGCTCAGTTTAAAGATCGCAAATGAGGCACTAATAAAATTGCTGAAATTGAGACAACAGTTATTTTACAAAATGCAAATTAAATTATTTTGTACAATATTTTAAGGTAGTTACCTTTAAAGATATTACCTGAAAAAACAGAATATATTTAATATATAGAAAATGTTTTGTATTCAAAAATAACATAAAATAAAATATGTATTATTAAAAATTAGATAAACATAAGCTAATGTAATTAGAGGTTATAAATATCATGAGGGTGATTAAAATAAAATAATATGTAATATTATTATAATTAAATAAAATATATTCAAATATAATTATTTATGAATTACATAAAATTATACAATTATATAAATTTTTATATGATTAAAATAATATATAATAAAAATAATAATACAAATTTAAAATATAATACACATATAAAAAACAAAAGAAATGATGTAGAATTTTGTTAATTTGTACACCACAAAAATTGGTGCCGTGACCCAGACGGTAGATTTATAAAAAACTGTTTGTGCTTCAAGCAAAACGTACTGTAATTTTGTTAATTTATTACCCACAAAACTGGTGCCATGACCCGGATAGTAGATTTATATATATATATATATATATATATATAAAATAGTTCATGCTACAAGCAAAACTTTCTGTAATTTTGTTCTTTCTCCCCCACAAAAACCGGTGCCATGACCCGGATAGTAGATTTATAACAATAGTTTGTGCTACAAGCAAAACTTAATGTAAATTTGTTCACTTCTACACCACAAAAATTGGTGCTGTGACCCGGGTGGTAGATTTATTAAAAAACTTTGTGCTACAACCAAAACTTACTGTAATTTTGCTAATTTCTTCCCCACAAAACTGGTGCTGTGACCCAGATGGTAGATTTATAAAAAATAGTTTATGCTACAAGCAAAACCATTTTTTTTATTCATCTCTACACCACAAAATTGGTGTCGTGACCCAAGTGGAAAATTTCTTTAAAAAATAGTTTGAGCAAAACTTAATGTAAATATGTTAATTTCATGTTTTGATGGATTACTTTTTAAATTTCATCATCTTGAATATTTTTTTGACAATTTGACAAAATCCAGATTAGCCATTGCATATCAGTCTTACCATTAATCATATAAATTATACATAATAAAACAAAGTGTATTAAAATTCTGATGGCTATTACAGTAAGTTAATGGTTTTTTTTTAAATTATATATTATATATATATTATTTGTTAACTATTTTAACTGTTTCTATAATTAGCTGATATATTGATTTATCACTATTATTGATATTACTGAAATATTATATTATTTATATTATTGGAATTAAATATAGACTATTCAAAAATGTATATGTAATATAAAAGTTATGATATATTGTGCCAAAATCCAAATAAAGAACATCAATTATTATTTATTATAATAATAATTATAATAATAATAATAATAATTTCTTTTTTCAACAATTTACCTGTTTCTATAACTGGCTGATATATTGGTGTATCGTTATTATATCCATTATATCATCATCCACCCTGCTCTCTGGAAATCAGCCAAGAAAAAGCCCTCATCATTCGACCACTGTAAGTCAATAAGTTCTATATTCTCCTGTCCGCTGTGCTGTTGTCCTGAGGCTGAGGCGGCCGCTGCTGGAGCTGATGAAGGGGTGCGGGTCAGGTGCGGGTTGGGACGGATGAGCCCCTCCTCTTACCTGTCTCCAGCCCGGGAATACGGGATGTATTAAACATCCGCTCCCACTGTGCCGAGCACAGCGGTACTCGGTTCTCCAGCAAGTATACCTGTGCACGTGTGAGTGCACATAGCAAACGCAGACACGTCCGGGAGCGAGGAACAAAACACAAGATTGTTTATGAGAGGAACTCACACTCATGCACACAGAGAGTTTCGGGGTTAGAGAGAGAGACAGGCATGGTATGACATGACAAACAGCCTTCTTCAACATGTGTCTACTGATTTGGTCATTATACATCATAAATAAAAAATATTTTATAAATAAAACAAAAAACAGACACAAACATGCACAAAAACATATTCTATTACATTCTATTACGTCAAATACCTTATGACAAGTAAAGCTCGGTTTTCAGAAGTAGTAGCTCACCACCACTGACCCATACATTACCCTGACCTATGAAACATTAATAATTACTCTCAAGGGAAAAAGTTCACCCAAAAGTAAATTTCATTACCATTTACTCACCTTTGTGTCATTCTAAACCTCTATGACATTATCTTGTGTAACACAGAAAGAGATATTTTGCATGGTGTCATTTAAACTAATGTGAATAAACTTTGAGAGCTTATTTGGCCTGTTTCTCACAAAAAGCTATCACATTATTTCAGATTCTCTCAAATAATCTGTAAATACAAGTCATGAGATTAATATCTTTCATTAAAAAGAGCAAACCATGCAGGTGACATGATAGCAAACCATTTTACTTTTAGTGAAAATTATTCCTTTGAGTTTAAGATATATTATGTAGGCTTAAGGTGGATTTCAAGCAGATTTAATTTTCTTCATGAGTGGTAAATAATCCATTATCCTTGTACAGAACTAAGTTACAAAAGTTATGAATTGCATTCAGTTTAGGAAATATTAATGAATATGTTTTTGTTACAGACTCTATTGTGGAATCAATACTCACTGGTTTGATCTGCGCTCTGTCCAGTTTTCTTCTGTACATCATGATGGCGTGGATAGAATTACCAGCACGGGCAGCTTGACGTGAAGTGGGGATTACATAGAGGAAGTCCTGATAAAGACAGAGAAAGTGACAATCTTTCTCCTGAGATGTTGCCATTGAAAAGTGCTTTAAACTTATTATGGGCGCAAACTTCTTAGATCCTTAAATGTGTTAAAACAACTTTCCAAAATTGGTGCCATGTCCCTGATGGTAGATTTCTAACAATAGTTTGTGCTACAATCAAAACTTTATATGAATTTGTTTAGTTCTACGCCACACAAATTGGTGCCATGACCCAGATGGTAAATTTATAACATTAGTTTGTGCTACAAAAAAAAGTTCATGTGCATTTCTACCACACAAAAAATTGGTGCAATAACCCAGATGGTAGATTTATAAAAACTGTTTGCTCTACAAGCAAAGCTTAAAGTAATTTTGTTAATTTCTATACAACACAAACACAAAACCAGATTTATATTCATAAAAATAGTTTGTGCTACAAGCAGAACTTAATGTAAATTTTATCATTTCTACCCCACAAAAACTGGTGTCATGACCCAGATGGTAGATTTATAAAGATAGTTTGAGCTACAAGCAAAACTTAATGTACGTTTTTAAAATTTCTACCCCACAGAAATTGGTGCCGTGACCCAGATGGTAGATTTATAAAAATGGCTTTTGCTATAAGCAAAACATATTTATAAATTTGTTAATTTCTACACCACAAAAACTGGTGCCATGACCCAGATGGTAGATTTATAAAAAATAGTGTGTGCTACAAGTAAAACTTAATGCAAATTTGTTCATTTCTACCCCACAAAAACTGGTGCCGAGACCCAGATGGTAGATTTAGAGAAATAGTGTGGGCTACAAGTAAAACGTAATGTAAATTTGGTCATTTCTACACCACAAAAATTGGTGCTGTGATCTGGGAGTTCGATTTTTAGAAACAGTTTGTGCTGCAAACACAACTTAATGTAAATTTGTTAATTTCTACACCACAAAAACTGCTACTGTGACCCAGACGGTATATCTACTAAAAATAGTTTGTGCTACAAACAAAACTTAATTTGAATTTGTTCATTTCTACACCACAAAAAACTGGTGCCGTGACCCAGACAGTATATTTACTAAAAATAGTTTGTGCTACAAGCAAAACTTATTTGTAAATTTGTTCATTTCTACACCACAAAAACTGGTACTGTGACCCAAATAGTAGATTTTTAAAAACCATTTGTTCTACAAACAAAACTTAATGTGAATTTGTTCATTTCTACACCACAAAACCTGGTACTGTGACCCAGATAGTAGATTTATAAAAATAGTTTGTGCTGCAAGCAAAACGTATGTCAAATTTGGTCATTTCTAGACCACCAAAACTGGTGCCATGACCCGGATGGTAGATTTATAAAAATAGTTTGTGCTACAAGCAAAGGTTAATGTAAATTTGTTAATTTATACCCCACACAATTGGTGCTGTGACCCAGATGGTAGATTTATTAAAAATAGTTTGAGCTGCAAGCAATACTTAATGTAAATTTGTTCATTTCTACACCACAAAGTTGGTGCCATGACCCAGGTGGAAGATTTATTTGTTTGAGCAAAACTTAAATGTTGTTCATTTCAAATTTGATGGTTTACTTATTAAATTTCACCATCTTATTTATTTATTTATTTTGGACAATTTGACTTTTTTAACAAAATCCAGATTATCCAGTGCACTCTTACCATTGCATAGTAGTTGCTGTTGACCATGATTGGTCCTCGACCTCTGAGGTAAATATACTCTTCCCACCAGTCGCTGACCTGAGAGAATGATAGTAGAACAAAGTTAAATATCCACAATCCGAGGTAAGATGAATCTCAAAATCCCAAAATCCATGTTAAAAATGATTTTGAATAGCATAAAAAGTGTGAACGTACATAATTGGAAGCCCACCAGGATTTGAGCTTCAGGTACCATTGCAGTTTGGGGCCCATGTTCTTCTCGAAGTCCTTTGCCAACCCCTCCATGCGTTTGTACTGTTCATCATCCATCAGAGGACGAGCTGACTCCAGATACTGAAAAAAAGAAGTGCATTGAAAACTCATATTTGATCTGTTAGTGAACTAGGTAATTTGAAAATGCAATGAAAATGCTTGGCTTACTCTTCTAACAGTGTCTTTTACAGGAGGGACTGGTAACCGTGGTAGTGAACTCTGGAAGCTGTACAGCATTGGCTTAGGCCCAGAAAATAACTTCACCAACACCTATGTGGATAGTATTAAAACTGGGTCAAACATGAGACAAGCATGAATCTTCCTATAATAAAACCAATTCCAGTGAATAGCTGTAAATCAAGTGCTGACACAATGACGCAGAGAAAACTTCAAAAGAAACATGCAATTGCTGGAACAGTGCTGAAAACAAACTTATTAGACTTTGGACTCTCTTAAAATATGCTGTAGGGAAATATTTACAAAGCTGGGTGTGTTAAAGATATGATTCATCTAAAAAATTAAACTGAAAAAAGGCCAATATTTGCATAATATGGCATACTATTTGGGTAAATTATTCCTTCAAGTGATCAATTCTCCATCAGGGCCACACTCACCAACCAAATCTTTGTTTTGAAGGACAAAGATCCATGACGATTGAACATCCAGCCGTGCCAGGACAGCAAGCACTTGAGGACGTTCCTCATAACGAAAGTCACAGCAATCCACAAACCGGTCCCAATCAGCACACCACCAACAACACGCTGCCCTTCTTCTGTTACATACTTACTGCAGGGAAACACAGCTATTAGGTGAGAGATTAACTGCAGTGAAACATATGATATCAACTAAAATAAACAAGATGTCCTTCAAATAGTGTAAGAATCTTTTTAATGACAGATGGTAAATATAGTAAATCTATTTTATTAAAGTAATATTTTAAATATTCATTAAAAATATGTTTTAGAATTCACTAAGCTTTTTTAATTAATAAATTAATAAAATGATAAAATGATCAATCATCATAAATCATAATGATTTGTTATTATTAGCACTTTAGTTACACTGTATGTGTTATATATGGTACATACATGAGTAAAATGTTTAATAAGTTTTTCAGACACATGGTATTGTTTGTTATGGCTACTCATAAAATAAGATGGTGAACTGCAGTAATAAAAAACATTCTTGTATAACATTGTAATCTGTTTTGAAGATAACAGATTAAAGGAACTACAAACAAACATCTGATGCCTGAGCTTTTCATTAGCAATGGACTTCAAAAGTTCTATAAAGTTTCCTGTTATGGGTACAAAGCAAAGATACAAAAACAACAAAACAAACACAAAACAATACATAATAGAATAGTTAAAACTACAAAGCAAAGAAGCAGACCTTTGTGTTTGCATTTTTGTTTGGATTTTTGGAAAACTTTAATAAAACAAAACAAACAAAACAAAAAACAACTAAACTAAACTAGTTAAAACTACAAAGCAAAGAAGCAGACCTTTGTGTTTGCATTTGTCTTTGGACTTTGGACAGCTATACTTTTCAACCAAACCAAACCAAACCAAACAAACTTTTGGACTTTGGACTTCTTACTTTTTAACAAAACAAAACAAAACAAAAAAACAACTAAACTAAACTAGTTAAAACTACAAATCAAAGAATCGGTCCGTTGTGTTTGGAATTGTTGTTGGACTTTGGACTTGTTACTTTTTAACAAAACACAAAGCAACTAAACTAAACTAAACTAAACAACTAAACTAAACTAAACCAAACTAGTTAAAACTACAAATCAAAGAATCAGTCCGTTGTGTTTGGAATTGTTGGACTTTGGACTTGTTACTTTTTAACAAAACACAAAGCAACTAAACTAAACAACTAAACTAAACTAGTTAAAACTACAAAGTAAAGAATCAGTTCTTCGTGTTTGGACTTTGGACAACGTTAGTTCTTTAACAAAACAAAACAAACTTTACTTCTTTAACAAAACAAAAAAACAACCAAACTAAACTAGTCAAAACTACAACGCAAAAAATCAGTTCTTCGTGTTTGGACTTTGGACAACGTTAGTTCTTTAACAAAACAAAACAAACATTGGGTTTTTTTAACAAAACAAAACAACTAAACTAAACTAAACTAAACTAGTTAAAACTACAAAGCAAAGAATCCAGTCCTTTGTGTTTGGAATTGTGTTTGGACTTTGGGCAACGTTACTTTTTAACAAAACAAAACAAAACAATCTTTACTTTCTTAACAAAACAAAACAAAACAAAACAAAAAACAACAAAACTAAACTAGTTAAAACTACAACGCAAAGAATCAGTTCTTTGTTTGGAATTGTGTTTGGACTTTGGACAATGTTAGTTTTTTAACCAAAAAAACACAAACTTTGGGTTTTTTTAACAAAACAAAACACAAAACAACTAAACTAAACTAGTTAAAACTACAAAGCAAAGAATCAGTCCTTTGTGTTTGGAATTGTGTTTGTGTTTGGTTCGTTACTTTTTAACAAAACAAAACAATCTTTACTTTTTTAACAAAACAAAACAAAACAAAACAAAACAAAACAACAAAACTAAACTAGTTAAAACTACAACGCAAAGAATCAGTTCTTTGTGTTTGGAATTGTGTTTGGACTTTGGACAACGTTAGTTTTTTAACAAAACAAAACAAAAAAACAACTAAACTAAACTAGTTAAAAATACAAAGCAAAAAATCAGACATACTTTTTTAACAAAAAAAAACTAAACTAAATTAAACTAAACTAAACTAAACTAGATAAAACAAAAACACAAAAAATCAGACCTTTGAGTTCGCATTTGTCTTTAGACTTTGAACAGCTTTGAACAAGGCAAAACAAAACAAAACAACAACAACAACAACAACAACAACAACAACAAAAACCTAAACTAAATTAAACTATATTAAACCACTAAGGAAAAACCTTTGAATTTTCAACTACTGGCAATAACGTCACATTAAATTATGGTAATTTTCACCAAAGAAGAAATGGCATATTGACTTACTTATCGTCCAAACGTGTCCTAATAAATTGCTGTGAACTAATGACAAACAGATGACTGTTCTTCAGTGACTTACCTGATTGGTAGGTGTTTAGACAGTTTAGTGAACATCCCAAGGGAAGGGTCTATTTTGGCATATTTGGTGGTGGATATGTAACCCACCAGAACAACCAGGAGCCCTGAGGGACTTCCTGGATAGACCCCAGTCATGACACCATTCTACAGAAACACAAAATAATCATAATTTTTGAAGCACAAACTAACTCAATTAAACTTTAATGTTTCAAAGTGACATCCGGGATTGATTAGATAACATCACTCATAAACAGTACGAAGGTCAGCCGTGAGGTCACCTTAAACCTGATGAACCTCTTCTTCCAGGAGTGGAGGCCTGACAGGTAGACCTGGCGCAGGGCCTCGTGACACAGGTGTAGGTCAATGCCATCAGGAGTGACGGTGAACTGGAAGGCCACCGCCTGATGTGCTTCTGCCATACTGACTGCACACTCACACTTAGGACAGAGAAGAGTAAGAAAGCAGTTAGACAAGAGTCATAATCAACATAAATTACAGACATGACTCACAGTTCAGAGTGTGCTGGAACTTTCTAAATGGTTACTATGATAGTGTGAAAAAAAAACTACTGCTCCATGACACAATGGTGGTGTCCGATATACACAATTTGTGATATTTAATGCATCACAAATTATATCAGCATATGAGTTTTTCACAATTTGAGTGGAAAGCTGAATTAAAAATCTGGAATAGTTCACCTTAAAAATTTCTGAAAATTCAGGCCATCAAAAATGTAGATGTGTTTGTTTATTAATGGGAACAGATTTGAAGAAATGTAGCATTACATCACTTGCTCACCAACGGTTCCTCTGCTGTGAATGGGTGCCGTCAAAATGAGAGTTTAAACAGTAAAAACATCACAATAACCACTAGTAATCCACACCACTCCAGTCTATCAATGCACATCTTGTGAAGCAAAAAGCTGCATTCTGACGGCACCCATTCACTGTGATCTAATGCTACATTTCACCAAATCTGTTCTGATGAACAAACAAACTCATCTACATATTGAATAGCCTAAAATTTGCACATTTGCCACAAATATTCATTCTCTTTAAAAAACAAGGTACGTAAACAAACATCGTAAACAACCTAACGTAAATTCAAAATAGGTTGTTGTAATAAAACTATTAGCTGTAATCTAATCGCTCTTGTTCTTCTATTCAATGTGACCTTGATCATTCAACTACATGACATAACAGAGCAGATTACAGATTTATTCACAACCTCTGTGACACTTTCACAAGTGTTTGTATAGTAAACAACGCTCTGATGTAAATAAAGCCGTGTGGATGTTTGATAGGTCAAAATGACGTCTGACTTAATGGAGCAATCACAATATGAAAGTTCAAACAATGTAATATATTTATTTAACAGGTCTAATGGCATTATAAAGCATGTATTTACGGTTGTCACAATTTCAAAACAAAGGTGTATTCACCTCTCTTATGCTAATAGATGATAAACTGGTTTGTACAAGAAACAGGCACACCAGACTCTTACCTGAACCAGCTAGACAACTTCATTCAGTCACTGAATTAGATGAACAATGGTTACAAACCACTGATTTACTACAAATACAAGCATACTATAATCCCCCTGTAAAAAGGAAGTCTGCTTAATTGTATTTAATGTGCACTGGTAGTGTACTTTGAATCTTGAAACACATGTTGCACTTACAGATCACAGATGAAATGAAATAAAAGGCCACTTAAGTGTACTTGAAGAGAGTTCACTTAATTTCCTAATATTGCTTCTTAACCAGTGCTGGGTAGTAACTGATTAACATGTAATCTAGATTACATAATCAGATTCCAAAAATTAAGTACTTGTAATTAAATTACATTTTAAAATGATTGTAATCAGACTACAATTACTTTTATATTGATTACATGATTACATATTATGTATATATATATATATATATATGTGTGTGTGTGTGTGTGACAAGCAAGATCAAAAGTAATCCAAAAGTATTTTTATTAATGCAAAAGTATTAACAAAATTAAAAAAACGGAATAACTACCAGCCCTAATGGTACAAGACTCTTCTTTTTAAATTCAATTTGACAAACGAGTTAAGTCAAAAGTAATCTAAAAGTAATCCAAAAGTAATCTGATTATATTACCTAAAATATGCAATGTAATGGATTATGTTACTAGCTACAGTTTTTGTCATGTAATTTGTAATCAGTAATGGATTACAATTTGTAATTTGTAAAACCCAGTTTTTAACGCGCTTAAGTACACTACCAGTCAACATTTTTTGAACAGTAAGATTTTTAATGTTTTTTTTTTTAAATAAGTCTCTTCTGCTCATCAAGCCTGCATTTATTTGTTCCAAAGTACAGCACAAGTAGTAATATTGTGAAATATTTTTGCTATTTAAAATAAAATAATTATAGAAATTAATACTTTTATACAAAAGATTACAAACGATTTCTATTTCAGATAAATGCTGTTCTGCTGAACTTTCTATTTATCAGAGAAACCTGAAAAATTATACTCAGCTGTTCATAATGATATTAATAAATATTTTTAAACAGCAAATCAGAATATTAGGAAGATTTCTGAAGGATCACGTGACTGGAGTAATGATGCTAAAAATTCAGCTTTGAAATCAGAGAAATAAATTATATTTTTAAATATATTCAAATAGAAAACAGTTATTTTAAATAGTAAAAATATTTCAAAATTTTACTGTTTTTGCTGTACTTTATATCAAATAAATGCAGGCTTGGTAAGCAGAAGAGACTTCTTTAAAAAAAAAAACATTAAAACCTTTTGACAGGTAGTATACACTTTTAAAAGTGCATTTTGCAGTCATGTCAAATCAAACTTTTTAAGTACACTTTAAATCATTATTTTTAAGAATGTTTTATCATGCTTTAAAGAAGTACACTCATATCGATGTGTTGACTAACATACTACCATACGCGTGAAGTACAGAATTATAGTTTTAACTGTAATCAGTAATATTACATTTATAGATGTTTATTTTATGATGTTTAAATGACTAAATTACAACATCATTACAAATGTGTCACTACAAATGTCTTTTAAAAAACGTGACATATAAGTTTTAAAATATGTTTTAGTATAAATCAGGACATTCAGCAGCACAATTCAATCATATTTAACCATATTTAATCATACTCAGATGCAAAGTCCTTCTAAAGTAAGTACAAACACACTCTAAAGGTCGTCTAATTGCATTTAATATTCATTCAAACTACCATACATTTTGATTAGCTTGCAATGAAGTGTATTGTTTAAAAGTATACTATTTCTATAATATATACTCATTTTAAAAGAGCGCCAAAGAGTTCTAGCTTTTCACAAGAGTAATGAGAGGCCAAGTTTTAGCAGTAATGTCCTGCAGTGGTGTCCATGGAAACTAATTGCAAATGTCCATAACCACATGTCAACAACATCTGAAAACAATTATGAAACTACACAGATTCTGTTGTACCACAACCACACAGAGCTTAAAAAAGGGGGGTGTTATTGTTATTTTAGGTGTTATTGTAATGTTATTAAACATAATAATAATAATAATAATAATAATAATAATAATATAAGCTGTTATTATTATTAAAATTAATAATAAGATCGTTCTTGCTTAACGATCACTCAAACCGTTCTACTTTACCTCACATAAATACAATATTATTAAAATAACGTTATTGTTTATAACCGTGTATAATTGTTTATAACCGTCATATTATCATTATATAGTGCAAATCTAATAATAAAAATTACAATGAAGGTCATGTTTTGCAAAGAGGGCGCTATGTTATGTATTAGCCAGTCATATTTCAACCCCCCAGCAGCGGAGATCACGTGACGCACCGGTGAAGATGGAAACTAGGCGAAAGGTCAAGCGCGGCTGTGTTGACGTTACACGCTGCTATGTGGTCAACGCCATTATGGATTACGATATGTTTTAATAAACTAACATCAAATATTCCGACACGTGTACCGAGTTATTTAATCGTACAATAGAAAATGGAACTATTGACATATTTGTTTATGTATTTGCATAGTTTCTGCTGTATGAGCGAACTATTACATTAAAGGGACCGCTCACCAAAATATGAAAATTCATAATTTACGTACACTAATGTGAGACTATTTTTCTTGTGTGGAACACAAGATGAGATATTAGGAAGAGTTTAGAAACATGCATTCACTTGCATTGTATTTTTTTTTTCATTACAACAAAAGTGAATGGTGACTGCTGTGCATAATATCTCTTTTTATGTGGATCAACATGAGGGTTAGTAAATATTTATAGGATTTTACATTTTGGATTGCCTATTACTTATTTAAATCGATAACGCATTTGTATTAATATCTCTAAATGTTACAAATTAGGCTGTGAGCGAAGTTATTTGATTTTTTGTGTTGCGTAATTCGCAAGAATTCTCTAGTAAACTTACTATTGATACTATGAAGCAAGGTGACAAACACTGTGACAAGTTCCCTAATAATACCGCAATCAATAATCAAAATGAAACGCATTCCAACGCAACAACGAGAAAGGAACGTCCTTCTAACGTGGCTTTCAGCTTTGTAGAGATGCCCTCACATAGCCGGGCACCTACTGACCTCGTTGTGCAACATTCACCAGGTGCTTGGTGTCAGAATGTCAACACACATGCATTTATAAACATAAAAGTCATAAATGACATTCATTCGTGTTTTATTCAAAGAATAACTGCGCTGCTATCCGGTATCACCTTGTGTTTTTAGTAGGACGTCTGTGTCATTCCATAAGGACAAGAATATACCCGGCTGTGCGCTGTTGCACTTTCACCTACTTAACCGGTGCAGGAGCTCCACATTCAGTCTCTCATGCAGCTGCTTACAAATATAGTTGTTTCATTCTGGATTCTTACCTCTACGGCTCTTCCTGAGATATGGACGGTGTGGATTGCTGTTTGACTTCAGGAGACGCACCGTTTTGCCGCCGCCTGCTTTTAGTGTAAGCTATGAATGAAAGTAATAATGGTAATTCACTAGGCCCGCCCCTCGCCGTGACGTCACGCCGCATAGATAGCGGAGCCTTGTAGGATGGTAAATGTGACATTAAAGGATTCCGATATTTTCTCGCGTATATGATTATAAACAGGAAAACGTGGAAATATCCGGGAGGATTTGTGACTACAAGAACTAGAAAATCATTCAAAAAGTTTAAAGAGAGAAATAATAGATTTTGTTTGTTTGTTTGTTTTTGTTTTGTTTTGTTTTGTTTTGTTTTGTTTTGTTTTGTTTTGTTTTTGGTAGATACAGAAGCTATATATTGCAAGCTAAAGAGAGAGAGAGAAAGATAGTGAGGAGAATTTATATATTAGAAATACTTTTATAAAATTATATTATATTTAAAAAATAATAAAAAAATATGTATTAACTTATTCATTTATTCCCCCAGACAATATATATATTCCCCCAGACAATATATCCCCCAGACAATATATATATTGTATATGTATATATATATATACATATACACAGCTGCCATACCAGAGCCATATAAAGTTGCAGCTGCATTTCCTGAGTCAAGTCAAGTTTCTAAGTCAAGCCAAGTTGCAGCTGCGTTTCCTGAGC
>JAHKKF010510200.1:0-67606 GCA_019740295.1 Labeo calbasu | reverse complement strand
GTTACGTATGTAACCCTGGTTCCCCGAGGGAACGAGACGCCGCGTCTCGAGGCCAGCTTCCTGCGTCCCTGCGAGCGCTGCTTCTCTCTGAAGCTGCCATTCGTTCTGGCGCACGTGCTTTTATGCTTCCTGGTCTGTGACGTCACCCGCCTGTGACGTCTCGCTCCTCCATTGGTCTGATTTCACACGTGTTCAGAGCGCGGTCACGCTGGAGGCGTTCCCATAGCGTTTTCGACGCGGCGTCTCGTTCCCTCGGGGAACCAGGGTTACATACGTAACCTGAGACGTTCCCTTTCGAGGAACTCAAACTGCGTCCTCTAGAGGTCGCTATGGGGGGAACGATGTCTGCTTGACCCGTGTCTGAAGCTTACATATAAAAACTACAACCGTACTGACCGGCGACAGCCTATGACGTCACTGCCGGCGCGACTCGTCACCGTCGGTGCGTCATACCAGTGCGACCACATAGTATGAAAGGGCACCGGTCGAACACATCATCCTCTTCTTCGTCTTCAAACTGGTGCGCTCTCATACCTGCTTGCACTAGCTCGCGGGCTGTGTGTGTGTGGTTAAGAGCAGCGCATCCAGCTCTCGAGGGAATTGGATGTGCTCATTGCGATGCATTCACAAAGAATGGAGGTGAGTCTTCAACTGTTTACCCGAGTTGTAATATGCGAATTTAATAAGTGCGTTCGCCTGTAGTGGCATTAACAACACATTCGCGGCGGCGGCGGCTCCATTCTCGCCTGATTCACGGGGAATCTAGTGCGTGGGCAGAGCTGAATATATGCTGCACGTTGCGGTGTTAATTATCTGCCAATACTCTGGTTTATGGACAGAACAAAAAGAAACCTCCTTAGCATTACCATCTGAGGGTGGTTAAACTTCAGCCATGTTTATGATGGGACAGACTAACTTAAGTGCAGCTATCTGAGGCTAGCTGTGTGATAACTTCCCCCTCTGTGGAAGCACAGCTATCTGGGGGTAGCTATATGCTAGCTAAGATCCTTCTTTGGTGTCCTTAATAGCATCTTCCTGGAGCCCTGTCCAGACAGTGCTGTCTCCCCTGCTAGGGTTGTAAGTAGACCGCACACTCTTTGTGTGTTTATCTCAGCTGGTCCCCTTCTGGCACATTGACCTATGATGTGTGGGGTTATGCTCTATTATGTATAGAACAGCCTTTTGTTGGTCTGGACTCAGTCTTCAGACTAGCCCTTCTAGTATGTCTGCGGAAGAATCATGTTGGGGAGCCATGCTGGTGAGTATGATCCTTTTCTTTATGTCATTAGAACTGGTTGCAGTATGTCCGGTTGGGTCCTGTGTTCTTCCTGTGTTTTAGGGTAGGACCACCCTCCCAACCCCCACCCCCCGGTTACTGCTGATGTCTCCATCCTGCATCGGGTTTGGAAGGTTTGCCTTATTTCTACAGCTGAACCACTAGGTACAAGTTCCTTGTTCATTGGGTCCCTGCTACATTCCTGCAACCCCACAGCTTGTTGATCTTCCATTCAAGTAACCTCCAGTATGACATGCTTCGGCTTCATACCTATTGGACCAGGCATCTGAGTGGCTGGGACTCTGCAGGGTCCCTTAGCCATCAGGTCCTCAGTATTATGCTGTGATCTCGGGACGTGTGGTTTCCCCATTTGGTCCCCTGGCTGATGTTGCTACATACCGGTCAGGTTACGTTACTCAGGTCTCACCCCATGGGGTTTGAGCCATTCAAGGTGACGCTACAGTGCTCCACCTAACATTTCATTGAGTAACCTGCCAGTCAATGCTCCCCTCACCTTTAAGGGTCACCTTTGAGCCTGACTGCTCCCTACTATGGCACTAGCGATCACCTCTTACTGGTGAGCTCTTCTCAGTAACAGCTGCAGGTTGTTAGGCCTTCTTTTGCCTCCCTGCTATTCTGGTCTCCTTGTTGGTTGAGCCTAAGCAATGTTCCCCTCACCTTTTGAGGGTTACCTCTGAGCATGACTGCTCCGATTAAATGCTTGGGGTCACCTCCTACTAGTGAGCTCTACTAGGCGGCAGTCGCATGTTGTTAGGCCCCTTTTTGGCCTCCCTGCTGTGCTGCTCTCTCGGTTGGTTGAGCTTAAGCGTGCTCCCCTCACCTTGTAGGGCCACTTTAAAGCATGGCTGCTCCCAACCAGGTTTTTGTGATTACCTCTTACGGATGACCTCTATTAGACAACAGCTATAGGCTGTTAGGCCTTTCTTCTGTCTTCCTGGTAGGCTGCCCTTCTTATTGGGCGAACGTAGGCGATGCTCTCCTCTTCGTTGGGGATCATATTTGAGCATGTCCACTCCCTACTGAGTGCCAGCCTTCTGCTCTTTGACCTCCATTAGACAGCAGCCTCAGGTTGTTAGGCCTCTTTCTGCCTTCTTGTTAAGCGGCTCTCCTCACTGATTGAGCATAGGCAATGCTACCCTCCTTTGGGGTTATCTTTAAGCATGCCGCTCCCAATTGAGCATCTGTGACCATCATTTGTTGGATACCTCGCTTCAGGTTGTAAGGCCCTGTTAAGCTGCTCTCCTCGTTGGTTGAGCATATGCAGTACTTCCTCACCTTGATGGCGGAGGTTTCTTTTAGCATACCGTTCCCAACTGTGTGTTGGCATCACTTCTTCCAGGTCATCCGATCCCTGAGCTACCATTTGGTAACAAATTCAGGCTGTTAAGACTGTTGTGTATTCACATCGGATATGTGGGCCGCTTGCTGCCACCTGATGTGTTTCCCTCCGTCACCATGGGGTATTAAAGGCCCCTGGTCCTGGAGTCTCATAGAATCAGCAGCCTAGGTCATTAAAAACACCCCATGGATGCTGAATACTCACTGAATACTACTTTGTTCATTTTGAAGCAACTAGGTTGGGGATTGCCTTTTTTGTGTATTCAATTTGTGAACAACTATTTGTGAATTTTATTTTCTCCTGGTTTTGGTTAGTTAGGGTGTCAGGGAAGGCTGCCCCTGTATTTCTTTTGAGAATTTTGTTTTGATAGGTGATTTAGTTCTAAACCCTTAGCTAGTTTTTCTTTTGTTTGTTTTTTTTGGCCTTGATCCCCTTCTGAAGAGATATGCTTCCAATTATTTGATTTCTAACAATAAACTTTTTGTGAAACGTGTGAAAATTCTCCATTCTGTGGTCACTGTGAGCTGGGACAGGAGAAGGGGTGTTGTCGTTCTCAAAATTATTATTATTTTTTTCTTTGTCACCGGCCTTTCCAACCTAGACTGGCGAGGTCGTGACAACTGGGGGCTCGTCCGCTCGTTTATTTTCTCGTTATTTTTGTTTAGTAACCATTTTTGCTTGGCTGTTTTTGAACTTTCAGTAGGGGAGGAAATTCATATGCTTTAAAATGGAATTCAGTCTACTTAAGTTTACTTTCTCACCACGTTAGAAGAATTTGATCGGTGTAGAAAAAAATATTTAATTGTAATAGCCAAAATTTACAACTTAACCGTCCTGAAAGAGCAAAAGAAACAAGTCGTTAAAGACGAGTTGTAAGGTAAGTTAGTGGAGGCAGGTGTGTTACCTGGACGTGCGGTAGTAGAAGGTCCTGAGGCAGAGACTGACGGAGAGGCTGCATCGGACGATGCAGATTCGGTAAGCAGTAAAAAGATAGCAGACCCGATGGTAACTATTAGACTAAAGGAATTAGAACTTGAATTAAAGAAACAGGAGCACGAAACACAGCTACTCCGATTAAAAAAATTGGAGTTAAAAACTGATCAGGATATCAAGTTACGTAAACTGGATATAGAAGCTCAAATGCTGCGCAGTAAACCAATCCCACCACCACGCACCAGGCCTCCTTCCAGTAGTTCTGAGGTTAGGCAACCTGACTTCGATGTAGGTAAGTACATTAAACTTGTTCCTCCATTCCGTGAAACCGAAGTAGACTCGTACTTTGTGGCTTTAGAACGGATCGTGGCTAAATTAAAATGGCCCAGAGATATGTGGGCATTGCTGTTGCAGTGCAATCTTGTTCGTAAAGCCCAAGAAGTTTGTGCGGCTTTGCCAACTGAAGATTCACTAAATTATTTAGGTTTTGCAAGCCTACGAACTGGTACCGGAGGTGTATCGACAGAAGTTCAGGGTTTGTTCGAAGACAGCCAAGCAAACGTTCGTGGAGTTTGCGCGTGAAAAGAAAGTATTGTTTGAGAAGTGGTGTCTCTCGACCAAAATTACAACACTTGAGGATTTGCAAGAACTGATTCTGCTTGAGGATTTCAAAAACTGCTTGCCAGAGAGTATCGTAGTGCATTTGAATGAGCAGAAAGTCTCTAAATTGTCTGACGCTGCAGTCCTGGCCGACGACATTGTGCTCACGCATAAAATTGTATTTTCCCCTGTGCGCGTTCCAAAAGTTTTCTTCACTAGTGATGTAGGGAAAAAGGATATGGCTCTTTCACACCTGCGAATGAACTGAAAAATACTTTGAAATGGCCTGATAGAAAAAGAGTTTGTTTCTATTGCCTTAATCCTGGCCACTTGATTTCAAATTGTAAAGCATGGCAGCAGAAAGCAGGTGGTAAGCCTAAAGAAGGCCTGTGGAAGGCATAGATATGATCCTAGGTAATGATTTGGCTGGAACCAAAGTCTTCCTGTACCCGATCGTTTCTGCGAAGCCTGATGTTAGCGGCCAAGATAAAGCGCTGTCTCAGTTCTTTTCCATCAGACGCTCAAGTCAATGCTGCGCACTTACTGTGTAGAAACCGGCAAAGACTGGGTGGATGGATTGCCCCTCTTGATGCTGGCTGTAAGAAGCACTGTGCAGGAGTCCCTAGGGTTCAGTCCTGCCGAACGTGTTTGGACATACAGTTCGGGCACCCTTGGAGTTAATCCATAATCAGTTCCTTTCTAAAGATTCTCCCCGTGTGCCGATCCTGGAGTATGTGAATACGTTCCGTGAGCATCTCCATAGAGCTTGGGATGTTGCTAAACAGCATCTTTTTGACACCCAAGTCAAGATGAAAACTAGATACGACAGAAAGAGTTCTGCTCATAGTTTTCAACCTGGTGAGTCTGTACTCATGCTGTTGACTGTGCCAAATTCTCCTATGCATGCTCAGTTTGCCGGCCCATATGCAATAGAAAAGAAACTGAGTGACACTAATTACATTGTTCTCACTCCCGATCGACGGTGTAAAAGCAAGGTATGCCATGTAAATATGCTTAAAGCATTATTGAGAGAAATAAGTCTTACGTTAACCCTGTAGCTAAAATTGTGACCGCTGTGAATGCTATTGATCTGCCCACTGGTTACGTGCCGAAGGTGGATGATTTAAGTGACAAAGATGCTTATACTTCTTGTGGGAGACTTTCAAACTCTGCCATTTTAACCACACTGCCAATTTACCTCTCATATCTGTCTGAGGAACACTGCAATGATGTCATCAAATTGATTAACAAGTATGCCATGACATTGATGTGGGTCAAAGCACGCCTATAAAACAGCACGCTTACAGAGTTAACCCATGTAAACGTCAAGTTATGAGAGAAGAAGTTGAGTACTTGGTGTGTAATGGTTTTGCTGTTGCCAGTCAGAGCCCTTGGAGTTCATCGTGCATTCTTGTGCCCAAATCTGATGGCTCCCTTCAGTTCTGTACTGATTTCCATAAGTTAAATAGCATAACAAAAGCTGACTCCTTTCCCCTTCCCAGTGTTGAGGACTGTGTCGACCAAGTGGGTTCTTTACTCAAAATTCTTGAGTAATGTCGTTCTCAAAATTCTTTTTTTTTTATTTTCCTTGTCAACGGCCTTTCCAGCCTAGACTGGCAAGGTTGTGACAGTAAGCTTCAGACAGGGGTCACACAGACATTGTTCCCACCATAGCAACCTCTAGAGGACGCAGTGTCTTGTTCCCTTCACAGGGAACCAAGGTTACATACGTAACCTGAGACGTTTTTTTGCTTGTCAAAGTAAAATGTTAGCATAACAAATGTAATGGCTCTTATAAAAACAAAATTATCCAGGTCTAAAAATGTTTATGATGCATATAAGTGACCTAACAACATATAAAACCATGCAAATCATTTAGCTAAATATTAGCCTGAACTGGTAAGCTAGCTACTTTTTTTTTTCTCTCTCTCTCTCCAAAATGCCAGCTATGGGACAAAGTGAGCCAAATGCTGTGGGTTAAGTTGAGCAAGCCCTTTAACTTGCCCCATAAGGCACTGAAGTTAAGTTTAATCTCTGAAGTATAAACTGCTATTTTAATGTGATATTACGCAACTGCTTTAGTTTATCTTATATATGTGGCATATTTGAAAGGAACAGTGTACAATTGCACCAAATCCTTCTCTGAGAACCAGAAGATGCTTTTCATCACACTATAATCAAATATCTTCATATATTATAATCAAATTTAATCATATATCAAATATTTTTTCCACCTGTAGTCCCAAGTGGTTGAAAATTGCAGAAGAGGTATGGTATGGCCAAGAATCTTTTGACTAAAATATTTATTTGTTTCAGTGACATTTAGTTCTCATTCTTATTCAGTTTTTATTTAATTTTACTCAGTAAACTCTCTGCCAAGCCTGTTTTTAGGAAGGTTAAAACTTTACGTCAACACATTGTTTCAGAAATGTAAACAATTAAAGACTGAAAATTAAAATGCATTTGATTGGTTTTATTTTGTTTATGTTAGCTTTAAGAAGAAAAAAAAAACATGACTGTTTGTAAAATGGAATTTTATTATTAAGTTAGTTTTTAAAAGAGGTAAATTATCATTACAATTTCACATGAGCTTAAATCAGATTCAGTCAGATGGTCAGTTTTTACTCCAATGGTATATCTTACCCTCTGACTCTTGTCAACTTACCCCTAACCTGGGGCAAATTGAGCCACAGGAACACTTTTTTATTAGAAGCCATATTTTTAGAACGCTTTGTCATAGATACATACATAGATAATTTAAAATGGTAGGAAACATTCTGAAATTACTTTAGATGCTTTAGATCATTGTACTTCTGCCTCATTTTCCCTTATCTTGAGGACCACATAAGTAAAAATGGCTCATCTTACCCCACTCTCCCATTCAAAATGAGAACCACTGTTGTTGTTGTTATTGTTATGGTTGTCCTCTCCCTTCTGTCTCTTCTAATAGCGCTCGTTAAAGCAAATACAGGTGTACGGAGTTGCGGTGACTTCAGAGGTGGCGTGGCAGCGTTTCTGCAGAGTTGATTTAATCCTGTTTGGAAGTTTTCTCCATGAGCTCTCCTCTCTCCCCGCTTGCTATTTTACAATAAAAGTTTGTATTTTCAAGCCATGTTGTACCTCAGATGTTACTTAAAACCTTGCTTGTTTTAATGGTGTGTAAATTCATTGAATCACCTGTTTAACAAAAGGAGACCAACGTAGGGAGGCGGGTGCCTTTTCTTTCTTCAGTTTTCTCCTGTTTTGAGGCTAGTAGGGAGGTAAGTTGTTTCTTTGTTTGTTGTAAAGAGGTTTAATGTGGTAGTTAGTTTGTGAGTTTTGTTTATTATTTTGGCCTTTCCCCTTCCTGAAGTTTTTAGTTTATTTGTCTCCTAATATGTATCAATAAATCCTTTTTTTGATTATATTTCTTGGTTGATGGCTTGTTGTTTAATTTAATTAGTGAAGATGAGGCTCCGGACACCTTGTTACTTGCGGGGTTGAGGTGTTCTATTATTAAAAGTAAATCCTCGCATGGTGTTTAATTTAATTCTGCGGGCCGTCCAAGGGGTTGCGGTGGTGCAGCTTTGCCGGACTCCGTAACATATATGATAACTATTCTGGACACATTTAACTTTTGTTTCATAGAACAAATAAAAATAAAAAAATGAAACAGACCCTAGGGCATTTTCCCCCACTCTACCCTAAGTGTATTGTCAAGATCAAATGTTTGAAATCAAAACCATGACCTTGATGTTGATAGCACCATGTGCTACTGTTTGCCTATAGTTCTGGTGATTTAACCACATATTTTCATTACACAACACAATGATACAATGATTAGGAATAATGTGTGAAAGGAAACTTTGACCGTAATGTAACCATAATGAATGAACAGCTGTGTTAAAGCATGATCGGACTGGAGATTTGTAGTTTTGAAAATGGAACTCTGCTCATATGTAATGATAGAAAGGGCATTTTGGAATAAGCCTTTGGCTTTTTAATGCTTTCAGAGAAAAGATGACATAAGGAGCAATTTTCTTTTTTTTCATTTCTTGTTCTGTTGTGGCCAGAGCAAAACTTCACCTATATAATGCACTGACATTTAATCAATAACCAATCACCCACACAACAATGCTTTGACTCGTATTTGTTTAACCTCAGGGTGAGATATTTCCAGATACTGATAATGAAGATCTGAGGGGAGGACTTATTTTGTTTGTTTGTTATTTTTTTCATCAAATTGGTTCATCCTGCTGGTCAAGTGAGTTGTTTGCAGTAGGTGTGTGGTTTGGGTGTGCATGAGGACCTTCAGAGAACTCTCTGAATTCTCTTAACATCAAAGGTGCTGTATTAGTTGTGATCAACTGTGTCTTCTGCTAACATGCCAGATATTAAAATGCCTCCATTCAATCTTTCTATTCATGCTTCTTCATTAAAAGCAAGCATAATGAAAAGTGTGTCCTTGATAATACTTCATTCTGTTGCATTTGGGCTGATACAAATAGTTACCATTGTTCCAACACTTTTTGGACTATGTGATTGATTTTTACATTTACAGAATTTGTGTTGCTGAAATCCATTAAATCTGACAGACTGTATTAATACTTTCTGCTAAATGAATATGTGCATTATATGCACCCCTCCCCCCTTTTTTTCTTTTTTTTATTCAAAATTTTTTGCAAGACAAGTTTAGTTAAAAGTAGTCTGCGTTTTAATGCACATCCACCAACTAATCGATTTTAAAAATATGTGGTAAAAAATATGTAGCTTTAACTATTACACAGTATTCACATTTTCAACCTTGAGCACAGTCTTATTAAACTCTACACCTTCTATTTCACTTTTTATTCACACTTACTTAACACAACAGTAATTGGTTTTTCACAATGACCAACAACATCAGTATAGCCAGGTTATAGCTAATGAAGATCTTGACAAACTACACTTACAGACAGGAAGCTTTATCACTTTAATATTGTGCCTTTGGGTCTTACAAATGCACCTGCAATAAAACAAAGACAATGGAAAAATGGTACTCTAAGTTTTGTGATTTTCAAAATTGTCCTCATTTTATCTGCACTTTCAGTGAATTATAGGTTAAATTTTAACAGAGGCAAGTGCTTTGTTAGGACTGTACTCTGAGTACTGGAAATGTATTAAAAGTGCTCACGATGCTGTTGTTCTTCACACAATAAGAATATTGAGCCAATTTATCAACCACAGATTCTCAGGATGCTTATTAATCGCTGAAATATGCCAATAGTCTCAATGTGAGATTTCACACATTCATTCCAATTGTAGAACGATGAGTTCTCATTAACACTCAACCAAAATGATGGTTATGTTCAGGGATGTAAGAAAATACAAAACGGTGTGCACCTCAGAAACACAAATTGGACTTAGGTGCAGGACAAAAAGGATAACAACAAATAAAGAAAAAAGGAATGTCCACACACTGTGATATATTCATTTATAAACAACGTAATGGTTTGACTGCTTAGGTGTTTGTCAGACACAATTTACAAGGTGACATTGCTCCTGGAGGGCCACAACTTAGCTTCTGCTCGAGTTAAACACACACAAACTGGTTAATCAAGGTCTTCAGGATTACTACAAACATGTAGGGGCGAGTTGGACCTAAGCTCTGCAAGATGAATTGGACACCCCTGGATATGCAAGTCACATCCTCAAATCTGCAGCGCAAATGTACTTGTGTACACACTTCAGTGTCACTTGATCCTGCAGACATCATTCTAAAATGCTGATTTGCTACTAATTTATTAATAATGGCATCATTACTCGAGTCTTCAGTTCAGACACTGTGAATCATCAGATTCTCCTGTCCACGCTGTCATCACTGGACATTACAGGGATTCCACTTCGCTGGTTTAAATCCCATCTCACTGGTAGGTCTTTTAGGGTGGCCTGGGGAGGGGAGGTATCCAAAGCACATCAACTGGTCACTGGGGTTCCTCAGGGATCAGTTCTTGGACCCCTCCTCTTCTCCACATACACTACATCACTAGGACCCATCATACAGGCACATGACTTCTCCTACCATTGCTATGCTGATGACACACAGCTCTATCTTTCATTTCAACCAGATGATCCAGATAATCCAGTTTGCCTCTTTAGGATGAATCGCTTGATGTATTTCCCATTTGTAAGTCGCTTTGGATAAAAGTGTCTGCTAAATGAATAAAAGTAAATGTAAATGTAATGGTTGTCATTATTATTATCAGTTTTTGTTGCTTGATGAGTTTTGTAGAATTCATTCATTGATTCATTTGTTTGCTTGTTTGTTTGTAACACTTTTTTGCAACAGTAAACTTTAGACATTCTGTTGACTAAAAGTAGCTTTGCATCTACATGTTAATTAGCAGTCATTCATTATTTATTAATAGATTGTTGAATTAATATCTGCTAACACTTTTTGATGGTTGTACTAACCCTAACCCTAACAATGTTCTACATCATACTCTAATGAGTGTCGGTTCACACTTACACCTTTCCTTTCCTTTCCTTTCCTTTCCTTTCCTTTCCTTTCCTTTCCTTTCCTTTCCTTTCCTTTCCTTTCCTTTCCTGAACTGAAGACTGGAGTACTGATGCTGAAAATTCAACAACTAAATTAAATTTGAACACATATTACAATAGAAAACAGCTATTTTAAATTGTACTGCAAATATATAGACTACATCATATTTTCCTAAGCTGTTTGTTTGTTAACATTTACAAAACCAAATAATTAGTTCACAAAAGCATATGTTATAAACTTTGAGAGTAGTAAAGATAAATAGGTCATAGCTGTAAGTGTTCGGGTCCTGATCTCACAACCTCTATTCCTCTTTACTTTCATGTCTCACTCTACTATAAAGGCAAAATACCCCACAGCTTTAATATAGATGTAAATCATGTTAAACAGCCGGTCTGCCACAAAAACAACAGCCCACACACGCTTACTTGGATGTTTCACTGGTTTCACTTGTTGTGGCTTGTTAGGCATTGGAGCACATCATGGGAGCATTTATCCTACAAATAGTCACCATCACACGAACAATTTTGGCTATTATTGCTATAAGCCTGTTATTTCCAGGTTTTAGGGAGGCCATTATGAAAGGCAGCTGTATAATATGGTTAATAAATTTGTTGTATTAGAGGGTGTTATTTTGCTCATAGGCCACTTAGAGCTACATAATGGCCCATTTTGATGCACATAGCTATATGGGCTGATGACCACCACAGCAGGCAGAAAACAAGAACAACAGATAATAATATTATAACCAAATATCAGAATGGATTTTGCAAACATTACAATGTTTCTTAATCAGTAAATCCCTTGTACATGTTAATGGTTTTAATGGTGTAGTTTACAAATAATCATTTCCTTGCCCTCATGTAACTCCAAAATCTACTTGACTAAGATCTGCAAAGTTTACAGTGCTCTCTCTCTCTCTCTCTCTCTCTCTCTCTCTCTCTCTCTCTCTCTCTCTCTCTCTCTCTCTCTCTTTTTATTTATTATTATTATTATTTTTTTTTTTTTTTGGTGATTGACAGCTCAGACATAATGTGCTTTCAGTGTATGGAGTGAAATACACTCGTACAGTTTTGAAATGACATAAATTAGAATAAATGATGACAGAATCCGCAAAAAGATGCAAGAACAATTTCACTGAAAAAAGCACTGCACAAAACCGATATGGGCAATATCGCAGGTCATTTAAGAGCAGCCTCAACAGAACCATCAATGCAGACAAATCCCATTGTGTCTAAAAGGTGGTAATGTGTATTTCATAATAATGAGCTCACTTAGCCTTGGTCTTGTGACAGTATTCAGGTGCAGTGACAACATATTCATAAAAGTACTTTCCAGAGCAATGAGGCTAGTCAGCATGAAATGGTGGAATAAAAGGCAATGGTGTGGAGAAAGAGATGACACACAGAACTGGAATCAGGAATGAAATGACGAGAGCGATGGGATCATACTTGCCATAATGAGCACTCTGGCATTTTGACAAGTCAATAGCTCTTAAAAGAGTCGCTTCTCTTGTTTTAATGTTTTATGAGACCTTTGTTTGTTTTGTTTTGTTTCTTTTCTTTTCTTTTTTTTTCTACATTCTGACATTTTATCTGTGCAATAATATTGGTTTAAGTATTTTATTGTTGACTTGTGAGCACTTTCATTTATTACCTAATATTATGATTTTTACTGAAAGACATCTGCATTTTTCCTTCTTTATTTTTGCATACTATTTACAGTATATTACTGCATATTGATTGCTATTTTCAAAAACAATGTGCAAAACAAACAGTATGCATTAAACATTTTAAATGGCAACATTATTGTCACATGATTTCAGCCTAAATGACAATGTCAGTATGATGTACACTTTTATTATTAAGTTCACTTTTATTATATTATTTATAATACTACTTTGACAAACTCAACTCACAGTTTATTTTAATAAAGTTAAAGATTAACATGCTGATAAGCTAAAAACAATTGAATAACAATAATCAGTCATTTTTTAAATTATACTTTTCTGTATTCAATAAATAAATTTATAATTACACTGCCATTTTATATTATTATCGTTATTTTTGTATTATTATTATTATTATTATTATTATTATTATTGCATTTTGCGGGTTGCATGCAATGCATATTTTAGGAGACAGATTAATTATGCAGCATGCCTGGCAGAACAGCCTTTGTGTCGGGAGGATGCCTATGATGCCTGAAAATGCCAAGCAACCTGTCCATGTTGGCGTCTGCATAATTTGGTGAACATCCACCAAGTGACAGAAACATTTGTGCCAAAATGCTAAAGTCTTTAACAAATAACTTTTAACATTAAAAGAAAATAAGAAAAAAAAAAATGATTTTACCTTAAAGGAGAAGTCCACTTCCAGAACAAAAATGTACAGATAATGTACTTACCCCCTTGCCATACAAGATGTTCATGTCTTTCTTTCTTCAGTCGTAAAGAAATTACGCATTTCGAGGAAAACATTTCAGCATTTTTTCTCCATATAATGGACTGATATGGTGCCCAGAGTTTGAACTTCCAAAATGCGGTTTAGATGTGGCTTCAAATGATCCCAAATGCGGTTGTAAACGATCCTAGCCGAGAAGAAGGTCTAATCTAGTGAAATGATCTGTTATTTTCATAAAAATAATACAATTAATATACTTTTTAATGTCAAACGCTCGTCTTGTCTTTTTTTTCTTCATGAAAATAACCAATCGTTTCGCTAGATAAAGACCCTTCTTCCTTGGCTGAGGTCTTTTACAGCCGCATTTGGGATTGTTTGAAGCCGCATTTAAACTGCATTTAAACTGCATTTTGGAAGTTCAAACTCGGGGCACCATATCAGTCCATTATATGGTGAAAAATGCTTAAATGTTTTCCCCAAAAAACATAATTTCTTTACGACTGAAGAAAGAAAGACATGAACATCTTGGATGACAAGAGGGTGAGTACATTATATGTAAATCTGTAAAAATTTCTCCTTTAATGCCCATGATAATGACATTAAAATGAATTACGATTAAATATCTTTTGAATAATTCAGTACTTTGGAATAAATAAATAAATAAATAAACAAACTGCATTCACCTCCAACAAGGAATTATTTTTGAGCCTTTGGCCTAATGTATTTTCTTTGTGCTCTGTTACTGTGAATCTGTGTTACTGTGAACTCAAGAGCAGCTCATTTCCCCTCTCATTTAGCCACTTTTTGTCCTCTTCACTTTGGACATCTGAAAATGGTGTCACTGAGTTTCTTCACCAATTATCGGCAGGAAGGTTGATTTTGTCCATGTGTCTAGTGAAGCACAAAAATCCCAATCCACCACAATCTACATTTTCATCAAATTGATGTTAAAGTGGGTTTATAGGCATTGCAGGACAATGATCTCAAAGGCTAGATGCAAAACTGCAAATGAGGATGTTTTTATGTAGTCAGTGTAAACAGTCTCTTATGTGTGGACAGGAGAGGGGAGATAATATTGATTCACAGAAATAATGGACTGCCTTTCTCTGCACTATGAATCTGTGCAGCGTTAAAGACACATTGGTGTTTTTTTTTTGTTTTTTTTTCCTTTCTTTTTGTGCCTTGGTAGTCCACAGGATGAGAGCTGATGTTGACATTTGTGGATCTTTCCTCAGTTTTAAAATGCCATTAATTTTTAAGATTTATCAAAATGTCCCCTTTATATCAATCACTGTTGATATTTATAGCAGTCAAGGTGTTCAGTGTCAGAAAGATGCATCTATTCTTTCTTTCTTTCTTTCTTTCTTTCTTTCTTTCTTTCTTTCTTTCTTTCTTTCTTTTAATGAAACACTCACTATAACAGTTTTAGGAATTTGAAAAATGGATGTTAGTTGACAAACTGCAGTCACACTGATTCCATCATCAGACTTTAAAGTCCAGCATGAACTGACACCTTTAGTATTTACATTATATGAAACTATAAATTAACAGCAATTTGTCTATATTAGATGGTTTGCTATCTTAATTACGTTTAGATTTTTTTTTTTTTTTTTTTTTTTTTTGTTGCCTGGGTATTATTTTCGTATTCCTTTTCTTCTTTTCAGCAAAATACAAAAAAAGCAAGTAAATATAGCATCTGTCACAGTTTAACCTCAAGCTGATCTGCAAGCATACATGCATGCTTGTCAACCAAATGAAAGTGACTTCAATTAACATTTTATAGAGCTATAAAAATAAATCAGACATCGTAGCTCAAATCATTTGTTCTTGGAAGAGCTTGATGAGAAGTATTTTTGAGTTTACTATGAAATCTACAGCTTTTGATTGCAGACTGTGATATCTTGGCAAATCTGAGTACACTTTGAGACACTGTTGTGAAACTAGTAAAATGTCCTACAATGCGGCGCCAGGCGCGACGCAAGTGTTTATTACTAGCTTCAGCCCAACACAGTTATCATATTCATGTCCTGCGCCACGTTATTTAAATAACAAATGCATTTGCACCCATTTGTGTGCCCGTGGGTATGCTGGTCTGAAAACGAGGTGTGTTCAGGTGCATTGTTGGCACGTTGCTATTTTGAGGCAACTGAAATATTCTGTACCATTGACCAACTGAAACCTGGTCTAAAGTCAATGGCGCAGTATTTGTTTATTTATTTATTTTGTGTTATTTAAAGAGTGTGTGTGCTTTAAACCATGTGCTTAGATTGTTAAAATAGGGTCCTTAGTGTTTTTTTTTTCTTTCTCAAGGGGAAAGTTTGAGGAGTGCAAGACTTAAAAGAAGAGTTCATTGTGTCATCATTTACTTACTCTTATGTTGCTTCAAACCTGTGTGAATTTCTGTCTTCTTTTGAACACAAACAGAAATATTTTGAAGAATGTTCATAACTGAACAGTTTCTGGTAGCCACTGACCTCCACAGTATTTTTTCCATAGGGGTTTATGGACGTCAATGGCTACCAATTTGACTAAGTGTTAACATGATGTTACTGTAGTTAACTGTAGTTAAGAGTAAATATCAACATGCATTTACTCATCTCACTTGCTCATAAGCAGATACAGTGAAATGCAAACTCAGAATATGATTCAAACCCACAATAATTAAATGTTATATATCAAACGCATCTATTATGCATTTAATCCATTTTATTAACCAATTTCTTTGCTGCTGACCTTCAATAATCCAATTCAACCATGCTAATAAGCAACCATTTTTTTTTTTTTTTTTATCTGTGAAGAGTGTTGAACTTTCTTCTCCTGCATCCCATTTTTCATGTAATCCAGAATGTACAAAGTGAATTCACATTCCTTCAGCCTTATGGTTATTCATTTTACTTTTGGTAAGCGCTTTTGCATTTGCCAAAATAGAAGTTTTGGTAAAGATGCGATGAGAAAAATTAACGTAACACATT
This sequence comes from Labeo calbasu, assembly GCA_019740295.1. Taxonomy (NCBI): domain Eukaryota; kingdom Metazoa; phylum Chordata; class Actinopteri; order Cypriniformes; family Cyprinidae; genus Labeo; species Labeo calbasu. The sequence goes on along the minus strand of JAHKKF010510200.1, from coordinate 51,549 downwards.
ACTTCACATAAAAAGTAACTACATAACACAATTAATTACTTTTTAGGGAGTAACACAACATTGTAATGCATTACTTTTAAAAGTAACTTTTCAGCAACTATTTGGTTCAAAATATTTTATTTTGTGTTCAGCAAAAAGAACAGGTTTAGAACAAAAATGATTACAAAATGAGTAAATGATGACAAAATTTTAATTTCTGGGTGAATTGTCCCTCTGAGCAAAAATATTGTGGCATTTGCTCTCCATTTAAAGTCTGTCACGGACTCTCATGCTGCGTTCAAGTCCTCCTGAGTTGTTCGTACTTACGAGTTGACAAGCTGTCATTACGATGTCAGGTCACTTTGGTCGGAACAAGATGATGATGTACCTTTTCTACATAAAATTCAACAATTTATTTAAACTCTGCAAAATGAATAAAAATATACATCATTGTGTTTTTGATTTTTTTTTTTTTTCTGTTTTATTCAATTTATGAAGATGATGTAAACTGCACCATCATATTCTATGGTAATTATACAATAATATAATATTTTGTATATGTAACTTATATGGTTTTATTGTACATTACAAAAAATAAATAAATAAATAAATAAATAATAATAATAATAATTGTATTAATTTCAACAAATTTTTCATCAATACGGATGCTGCATGTCTATTGCCTTTGGCAGAGTCCATTGCATCCGACACGTTTTTTCTCTGACGCCCCCAACTCGGAAACTCGGGGCTTAAAGAAAATTTTGCATTTCCCAATCACAATAATGACTTTGTGGTGCCGTTCATGTGCGTTCAACTCGAAAATACGATCTATCTGAGAAGACTTGAACGCACCATCAGTCTACACCACCACCTCTGCAGTCACCACAGTCTCTGTCCCCAACACTCACCCGTTCCCAGTCACCTGACTTCTAATCACCCACACCTGTGCAGACTCATTATAGCCCTATATCACGTGTTCAGTCACCTTTGTGCAGCGTCTGGTCTACAGTTAGCCTAGCTATACTTATCTGACTCCTTACCTGTATGCTTACTGTTACGTTCTGTGGTTATTTATATTATTTTGTATTTTGTAATTTTGTAATTGAATTTTGTAAATGAGCAGACAGAAAAGGTAACGTCGCCTGTTCTTTCCTCCGAGAAGTCTGAGAAAAGGAAACCTATGCTGGATCACTCAAGCCGCAAGCATGTCTGTTTTTACTGCTTAGATCCAGGTCGCCTGATATCTGACTGCAAAGCATGGAAACAGAAGTCTGCTGCTGAAAAGTCCAAGAGTGTAGCTTTTGCTCAAGCTGGTTCTGTGTCTGACCATTCATTTCCACAGCTCCAGAATTCTGGTTACCAACCCTTCCTGTTAACTGGCTCTGTGTCTCTTTCAGCTGACTCACTTGGCCAACCTGTGTCTGTCCTGTGAGATGCGGGGCTGCACAGTCCTTTATTTTAGCTGGAGCCTTGCCTTTCTCACCTGAAACATACTCTGGTGCAGATGTACTGGTTCGAGGAATTGAACTAGGCTGTTTGCATACGGTCTACTTGAAATCAGACTTGGTCACAGGTCCGGCTCGGATAGGAGTAAGGACCGAACTGCCGGTGTAGGGCATAAGCGTCATCCTAGGAAATTACCTGGCTGGAGGTAAAGTGTTCCCTTGTCCTATTGTGGTGGATAAGCCTGTGGTGACAGGACAGCCAGATGTTGCTACTCATTTCACTGCTGTTTTCCCCTCCTGTGCTGTTACTCGAGCACAGTTCTGAAAAAAGCTCCGGGTGGTCCAGTTACGTACTGTTGGGATGATGGTGTGCTAATGCAACGATGGCAACCACCCGTGAATGGGGATGTGTTGGCTGTACTTCAACTTGTTTTACCTTCTGCTTACCGTCCTCAGTTCCTGAAATAGGTGCATGAGCATCCCCTGTCTACTCACCTTGGAAACACTAAGATGTACAAGGGCATCTTAAAGTACTTCTTCTGGCCTGGACTGAGGAACAGCGTAGTGAGTTACTGCCGAGCTTGCCATGATTGTCAAGTCTCAGGTAAGCCCAACCAGACTGTTCCCTCTGCTCCTTTTCATCCTATACCAGTGATGAGGTTTTGAAAGAGTTGGGAGTTTCTCATCAGATGTCTAGTGCCTATCAGTCGGAGTCACAGGGGGCACTAGAACAATTCCATCAGACTCTGAAGTCCATGCTCCGTACTATGTGAGTACAGGAAAAGACTGGGTGGAAGGTCTTCCTTTGCTACTGTTTGCTGCCAGAGAAACTATTCAAGAATCATTAGCGTTTAGTCCATCCGAACTTGTGTTTGGTCACACAGTTCGTGGGCCCCTAAAACTCTTTCAAGAATAGCTGATATCAAAAACCCCACTTGCAACCAACGTGCTAGACTATGTCAGTAACTTCCGTGAACAACTGCATAGTGCATGTGACTTTGCTAAAGCTCATCTTGTGCGTACTCAGTCTAAAATGAAGTCAAGATTTGATAGAAGGTCTGTTAAATGCAATTTCCAGTCTGGTGATCAAGTGCTTGTTTTACTCCCCGTTCCATCCTCTGCACTGCATGCTAGATTTGCAGGCCCCTACAGTGTCGAGAAAAAGTTAAATGAGACAGATTATGTAATTTCTACTCCAGATCACAGAAGAAAAAGCAGAGTTTGTCAAATTAACGTTGAAGTCTTATGTGAGTAAAAGTGTAACAGAAGTTCCTTCAAACAAGTATGCTGAGCCAGCTAAGCCTGCTGTGGTGGTGCCCGCTGCTCTATGCTACTCTGAAGATGATCCAGTTGTGGGTGAACTGACTCCTGAACACTTGCAGAATTCAACAGTGTTAAGTCAACTTGATGACTACCTTGCATACTTGCCTCAAGATCAGAAGGAACCTCTTGTTCAACTGTTCAATAAGTACCACATGCTCTTTTCTGATGTCCCTGGAAGAACCTCTATGATCACTCATGACATAGATGTAGGTAATTGTCTTCCTATAAATCAACAACCATACCGTGTCAATCCTCAAAAACGAGAGCTAATGAGAAGGGAATTTGAATATCTTTTAAAGCATGGTCTTGCCACACCAAGTCAGAGCCCTTGGAGCTCCCCTTGTTTATTAGTACCCAAACAAGACTCTACTTACCGTTTTTGCATAGACTACCGCAAGGTAAATAGTGTGACAAAGCTAGACTCCTTTCCTTTACCCAGAATGGAGGACTGTGTGGACAAAATTGGTTGTGCCCGTTACATCACAAAACTTGACCTTCTAAAAGGGTATTGGCAAGTGCCATTAACTGTCCGTGTGTCTGAGATATCTGCCTTTGTGACCCCTGATAATCTGTTGCAATACTCTGTTATGGCCTTCGGAATGCGCAATGCTCCCGCGACATTCCAAAGGTTGATACAACGAGTGTTGTCAGGTATCCCTAACTGTGAAGCCTACTTGGATGATGTAGTGGTTTACTCACACACTTGGGAAGAGCATCTCTTGTTGGTGTTACAACATTTCGAGGTTTATCTTGGTGATGGTAATCACGTCATCACTGTCTATACAGATCATAACCCACTTGTTTTTCTGCATGGGATGCGAAACTCGAATCAGCGTCTGATGAGGTGGTCCCTCACAATCCAAGAGTACAACTTGAATATTCAGTATTGTAAAGGTTCTGAAAATACTGTCGCTGATGCCTTTTCGAGGGTATATTGTGCTGTAGAGTGAAAGAAAAGTGAGTATATGGTTTGTGTAGTTGTTTATTTTCAAGACATTGGTTGATGCTTAAAAAACTTATGGGTGGGGGTGTTACATTCTGTGGTTACTTATATTATATTGTTGGATGCTGTGGTGTGCCCCTCTCTCTCTCTCTCTCTTTTTGTGCATGCTACCTGCTGCTGAACCAGGTGTGGAGGAGAGGCAGGTGATCGCTCTCACCTCCTGCTTGTTACTGGGCTGAGGTCGCAAACAAAGGTTGCTTAACGTGCCAGCCACATTGAAGCTTGCCTTCCAGAGTGCTGTTCCTTTGCCTGCCTCGTGTTGCTGTGTTTATTGTGTCAGAGACATTGGTCTTGTGTAAAATCTACAAGTTACAGCTTATTGTAGCCTTTTTGATCTAGTGCTTGTGTTTCTATGTGTTGGAAGCTGTAGGGAGGTGGGTGCCATTTTATTTCTGTGAACCATTTTCTCCTGTTTTTGGTTTAGTTAGGGAGTTGGTGTACATTTCTGTTGTTAATTTTCTTTTATGTTGTCAGTTTAGACAGTTTTACTTCCTAACTAGCTAGAGGGCCCTTTTGTTTGTTGTTTTGGCCTTTCCACATCCTAAAGACTATTTTGCTTCCAGTTTTTACTTTAACTATACTTTTGTCAATAAATACCTGTTAATTTGGAATTTAACGTGTCTGTCGTGTGGGGACTGGTACACATTCACCCCAACCAATTTTATTTTTACTTTTCTCTGTTACCCTTTTACCCTAGACTTTTTACATCTGGGACATAACATTACCTTGCGTCTGTTCCACCGAATCCAGTCCCCCTGCTCAATCAGCTCTATCGATCCTCTGTTTCTCAGATTACCTGAAATACAAGGACATTATCAAGACACAGATATGAACTCTGCACCTATTGCATTGCTCACATACTCACCATTGGACTGCTGCTTTGCTTACATCTGTTTCCTGTCAATAAACCGGTTGATTCATATCACTTACACTCTAAAAAAAAAAAAAGGTGTTTCACGATGCCATAGAAGAATCTCTTCTGTCTAAATGGTTCCATAAAGAACCTTTAACATCTAAAGAAACTTTCTGTTTATCCAAAGGTTCTTTGTGGCGACGGAAGGTTCTTCAGATTATAAAAAGTTAAGAAATAGATGGTTCTTTAAAGAACCTTTGACTAAATGTTTCTTTGTGGAACCAAAAATGGTTCTTTTATGGCATCGTAGTGAAGAACCCTTTAAAGCACCTTTATTTTTAAGAGTTTACCTCCGATTCTCATGGTGTTTGCTGACAATGTCATATTGTCTTGGGGGGAAAATACATAACATTTTATACTTATTTTTTATATAATAAGTGATTTTAAAACTAACCTGTTACTCCCAACACCTATTAAGATCAGAAGTGTTACAGATTATACAACATCTCAGTTCGAATTTCACTCCATGCTGTTTTTCTTAAATGCATTTATGTATGTGGGACACTGTAACCAACTGTCACATAACATGTATACAGTCACATTAGCACATCTCGCAGGAAGTGCGGCTGCAGTTTTGGGGAGGCTAAAGCAGCGTGCCAGCCCGTCAACAGACTGTGTAAAATGGAAGTGAACACTCACAGTGACCAGTATGAATCAGCCTGTGGAGAAATGTTCCTCGCCACCCCCAGCTCACACCCACTCAGCTGTCCTCTACTCTTTATTTGCAATTGAGGATGTGCACATTTTACCCTTTTCCTTCCTGCACACATTGTTTTGATGAGCCAACTAACAGCCCAGGGGTGCGACTGACACGCTGTTCGCCAACCTGCGTCTTCCAGCCCCTCTGCTTCATCTCAGAGAGAGAAAATAAAGAAAGCTTCTGAGAAACTCACCTCGCTTCGGCAAACATGAGGAAGGCATGTAATGTGAAACTGCTGTGCAGGTAACCTATAGATCATCTCTCTCTGGGGTTTCATTGAGTGAATGCATGGTGTGTGTAATCTTTCTGTCTCCTTCTGTGTGTTTTTTTTATGAGTTTTTTGTACCGTACGGGACACGTAAGAACAAGCACAATGCTCCCAAAGCTCATCAAGAACTCATAACTGTAATATTTATCTGTGCTTGGGGACCAGCTACAGGAAAACAGTGGCACATACTGCACACAATTAGTACTGATCCTGAAAGATTAATGTTTAATTTAGATGTGTCCATCAAGCAGCAATAATGTGAAACCTCACCATGTAAACATGATACTGTGATATATATCACAAAATCTTGTCCAGGTCCAATGTCTCAAATGATAGAACAATAAAAAAATTGCAACTGGAAGAAAGAAATAAACTTTTTTTTAACTAATCTCACTTGCGCAAAAACAGACTCAGTATCCCTTAAAAAAAAAAAAAAAAAGTGAATAGCAACCTTATGACACAAACCTGCAATAATTAAATATGTTAAATAACACAATTAACCTCCATGTATTTAATACCATTTTATTAACCAGTGTCTTTGCTGCCGACCTTTGATGATCCAACTGAGCCATATTAATAAGCAAAAATGACTTTAGATAAACATAACATTTGTGTTTGTAGGGTTGGACTTTCTTCTCCTGTGTCCTATTCTTCATGCAATCCAGAATGGGTTTGTTTGAGCTGCGCCCTCGACTGTACAGACACAAATTTACATTTTTGGTGTGAAAGGGCTTTCACATTTCTCAACAATAGAGCATTTTTATATTAAAAACAAACAAGCAAGCCCAGCCCAGTTGAGAAAAAGTAACTAAGTAATACATTTAGTTACTTTTTAGAGAGTAACACAATATTGTAGTGCATTACTTTTAAAGGCAACTTTCCCCAACACTGTTGTTTAATTATTTTATTTTTGTGGTGAAAGATAAACAAACATTTTCTTGACAGATTTTTTGATATCCACCAGTGTGTTATAAGTGTTACCAGTATGTGTCCTTCAAGAGCATGAATCATACATGTAAACACTGTCAAGGACATATTTGCATCAGATTTAGAGAATGTATTTATGCATGGCAGAATTATAGTTGTATTATACATGCCATGTGTAGAATTTATCATCATTTTAATTATTTTTCTCTCTTTTTACCTATAAAAAGTCACAGGAGTGTTGAAGTAATTGTGTCGGGAACAGCAATGGAAAAACTTTGAGTGTTAGAAGGCTAACACAAGGTCAGAGAGAGAGTTGGGTTGTTATGCAGTATCAGGAGACAAAACAGCACATTATAAAAAGTGTTTTTCTCATAGGAGTAACTGTGAAAAAAGATTCCCACAAGCATGATTATGTGCTTCGTTTATTTATTCAGTACATTTTGCCAAACAGCCACTCATTTCAACTCAACTTATCAACTCGTTTGTTATGAGAATCACTCATAATGCATTTTGTTTAAAGAAATCATCATCCAGAAAGACTGTTAAAATTAAACTGATGAGGGGGGAAAACAACAATATGAGATCACTTTACATATATAATTTTATATACTTTTCCCACATCTAATGTTATCATTTGTCATCTGAAATTGAAGCCTCCAAATTGAATGTCGCAGTCTAAAACCACATTTAAAATATGTGCTTTGAAATTTCAATTGATTGTGCAATAAACGAAAAAGCTGTAGTGTAAAAATGAAGAAGGCATATTTAAGATTATGTACTATTTCTAAATTAATAATCACATAAAAGCAAATTTGTTACACAAGAACTTTGTACACTGTAAAATCCAATAGTTTACTTAGATATAATTAGTTATCTTTACTTAGTTGCTATACTAGCTTTTACTAAGTTACAGCTACTTTCAAGGCAAATAAAACAATTTACCTACTGTTTTGAGTAACGCTTACTTAAAATGTTCAAGTAACCACAAAGGAACCAATGGCATTAATAAACCAGTAAGAGGCAGCCATGCACTAATATGTTGCTAATGTACAACATAACAACAGAAGAAGAAAAGAAAGTTTTTGAGGTGGGTCAATTCTTAATAGACTTTTCACTCATTACCTCCATGTTTGCAGATATCTTTCTTTCACTAGTTGCATTCACTCATTTCCCAAAGTCATCTTGTATGTCGAATTTTCAATACAACTGAAATATTTGAGAGAACATCACATAAGCTGATTTTATAAATTGATGCTGATTTTCCTATTTTTTTTTTTTTTTTTCTCTCACCTTTAGAGTGAATAGTGTTCCTTTTGGTTGGGCACTTGGAACTTTGTTTATACTACTATAGTTTGCTTTCTATTCATGTAGCAATGCAACATGACATCAGAGTTACTCAATTTCAAGGGAAGAAAAGTCATAAACAGGTTGCTTTTAGAAGGTGGTCTATATTCTAATTAAATCAGTAGCTAGTTTAGCTATAATGTTGATTAATGGTCTTTTACATTCAGAACATGAATCACAACAATGGTAACAACTCAATTTTATTTATTTTTATTAACTGCAATGCAAGATTTACAGAACCTCAGTCATTTTGATCTTCTGAGATGGACAATACACACACAGTGCATTAAGATACAGACATTTGTTTTCACATTTCACTGAGAGAAGATGTGAGAAAAGTCTCTTTTCACCTGTTCCTTCCATCCACTTCCCCTCACCCATCTCCTCTCACTCAGCCCACTCAGGATGGTCAATAGCATAATATAATGATCTACATGAATACAAGTGATATCCATGTTTGGTATCATTTGAACAGTCACTGTGTGTCTGGTACAATGGTCTCATTCTCACAAGAAGTAAACTAAAAGGTAAACAGATCCTAAGAGTTCAGAGATATTTTGCTCACTGTTGAGGGTGTACTATTCCCCGGTGTCTTTCATGCAAATTACCATCTGTCCCCAAAAGGTGCAAACGATCAAGTCTAGGACTTGATCAATGCAAATTGAAATTGTTAGTTCTTGTCTCCATTTTGGGGGATGTCTGTCTGGGTCTGAAGTACTTAAAGAAGTGTAGCAAGAAGACCAGGGTGCTCTTCCGTAGTCAGAATGAGCCCATGCTACAAAGTGTGTTCACATACTTTGTACTATGTAATTTTCTAAAGTCAGGTATGCATCTTTTACTCTTAGATTTATCTTTGAGATTTTGATGTCTTGTATTGATTTGATATATTTGAATTGGCTGTATAATTGGCATAATACATGTTTACCTGACTGATAATAAATTATTACACTTGATTTCATTCTGAAATACTCTGTAATAATTGACTCTAGTAGATTATGTTGTATCACGAGTACAATAATATTAAAGAATAAACAATCAGATGTTGATATTAATGATCCTAAGAATGATCAATAATAACTGGCATTCAAATCCAAATGTGAGGTCATAATAAAATGGAGTCAAATTTGATTTTAATCTAAAATTAATAATTTTGCATGCTGAAAAGACAGAACACAGAAACCTTCATCCACCTTTGGATACCTCCGTTGGACCAATCGCGTGGACCTTACAGTAACAATAACTATTTTATTTGATTTTTGTTGTTGTTGCTGTGCCACTACTACACAAGACAGCAAATAAAATTGGCAAATAAAAACAACAAGCAATTGCATAATTTATTTATGCCGCAGTGCACTCTGGGAGTCAGTGAGTAGCTATGCTAAGTCATAAGTAAACCAAAGCAAAGAATCAAGTACCCCCTACAGATATTTTTTTAGTTACTAGAACTCCTGTGTAAGTAAACTATACTAACTAAGCATTTGTCAGTGCAACATACTATTCCTATCTCACTTGGTTTCCTCACTTTTTCTAAGTAAAGTCAACTTATTACTTTAAATTATTATTTTAAAGTTTACAAAAGGTCAGTTTCAGGTCAGCTTTTAGATGATTTTTGGATCTCTGATCATACAGGATAACACAAGTTTTTCAGGTTTTGTTCACACTGAACGAGTGCTGCTGGAACGACAAGTTTGGAACAATGTGAGTAAATGATGGCCAAAAAATGCAAACTATAAATCTGACTCTCTGATGTGTGTGTAGACCTGACTAAAACTGTGGAACTAAGCATGGAAGCATGTGTTTATGAATAACAGAACACGCTTCTGGAAATAAGACTCTGCATTTTCACTTTGTTGCATTCAAGTTCACACAAAAAACAGAAATCACATTTGAGACGTAGGGTCTAAACATGAATCAATAAATCAGGGGCCAAATGCATCAAGCGTTTCACAGTCACAGTCCAAGATCAACTTCCCTGGCCCCTTAAATCTGCCCATTTGTATTCGAATAGCAAAAGCTTATCAAACATAAGCCACCTGCCAAGCCTGATACACAAAACACCAGCCAACGGTATGAGTCACTGTGTGCTTGCTATACAATTTTAAATGAAGCGGATGTATCTCTACTGAGGGTGAGCCCATCTAGCACTACTTAACAAAGCCATCTATAGCCTTAACGCGCATAACCACTAAATTGGATTCTTATGCCGTCCTATAAAAGATCCAATTTCAGTTTGTAATGGAACCTCTCTGATTCTGGTGTCAGACGTTAAATCTTCACCTTATTTATGTTCTGACATTCATCTCTTGGTTATCGTCATTAAACTTCTCCCCGTGTCTCATCCATTCTTCCCATTTCCCGTGTGTAAGGTAATAGTTCCATATCGGTGGTCTGTCTCCAGAGGGTGTTTAGCCAAAGCCAGGAGGCTGCGGTGAATAGGGATGTTCTTTAATCTTTCACTCATAATGGTTTCTTCAAACATTATCACACCTCCCCGCACTTAAATTACTGTGATTGATCCACCTCGGGTATCAGGGGTACTTTAAAGACTCTGCTTTGCAATCACCTGACCTTGTCACCTGCACTGAAAAACAAGCCATATAAAAGCCCTTCATTTGGATGCAGTGCAGCTCGGTTGTTATATCTCTATCAACACATGTTCTCATGTGGAATGAAGTGCTAGAAGCATCACATCCTGACAGGTGATATTAGCGAGACTTCCACACCCAATCAAAGGCTTCCTCAAGGAGAATTTTTAACATGAAGTAAATGGGTTAAGAAATTGCAGTCTTTGGCTGTGGCTAATTCCACTCTCTAATTCACTATGACAACCATTTGGGCACCAGTTCTCAATTGGTTTTGCTTCATAACATAAAATTTTGCTTCAGACATCAAACGGTTACTCAACAAAATCCCAAACCTGTAGCCAGTTGCATAAACCAAGACTTTTTCTTAAGAACTAGTCTGACCAATTAGTATTTAGCCAAGAGTTAATCAGTCTTATTTTTTAGTATTCAAATTAGGTTCATCTAAATTTTTTATGTGACTAATTGCGAAATATAAAACCACAACAGCAAGAAATAAACTCTTTTTTGCAAGTTCAAGTTCATGTTTATTTATAAAGTACATTTTAAAACAGTAAGTGTTGTACCAAAGTTTTGTACAATTAGTACAAAACAAAGATTCACATATAATGTACTCACCCCCTTGACATCCAAGATGTTCATGTCTTTCTTTCTTCAGATGTAAAGTAATTTAGTTTTTTGAGGAAAGCATTTCAGCATTTTTCTCCATATAATGGACTGATATGGTGCCCCGATTTTGAACTTCCAAAATGCAGCTTAAATGCAGCTTCAAACGATCCCAAATGCAGTTGTAAACAATCCCAGCCAAGAAAGAAGGGTCTTATCTAGCAAAATGATCAGTTATTTTCATAAAAATAATACAATTTATATACTTTTGTCAAATGCTCATCTTGTCTCGCTCTGCCTGTACTGTTTTTGTTCCGGTTCTTGACAGTTAGGGTATGTCGAAAAACCATCTCATGTTCAAGCCATCACCCTATATTGCTGTTTTACCTTTTTGTTAAGGATATTTGACCTTCTTTGCATGTTCACTTTGCAAAGACTGGGTCGGTACTTCTGCAGTGAAGTAGGATGATTTTGAAATTATTTTTGAAGTTGAGGGAGAAAATACGATTAGAGTTTTTTTGACATACCCTAATTATCTTGAACCAGAATACACAGTTCAGGGAGAGCAAGACAAGATGAGCGTTTGAGATTAAAAAGTATTTAAATTGTATTTTTTAAAATGAAAATAACCAATCGTTTCGCTAGATAAGACCCTTTTTCCTCGGCTGGACTCGTTCACACCCGCATTTCTGTCAGGACTACTATCGTCAAAATGATAGACACTTAGCATACAGTTTGATTTGGCGGTATGGCTCTGTTCTGGGCAAAAACTCCCTGCCCATCCATACAGCATGTCATGAATGAGCAGGGAGAGCAGCAATAATAACCCCCCAACACAAATGACAGGCCAGGCCAGACCCAGACTTAAAGAAATAGCATTCACAATAACCAGAAGAGCAAAGCAGCAAGCTTATTTTAAGAACAATCAGATGGCCTTAAACAACAGCTTAAACATAAGCTTCTTGCTGTTGCAAAATTAACTGGGTACCAGCACTTGCTGTAACCACCAATAGCTTAAAGATACAATAAACAGCAGCCGATTTGCTAAAACAGCATACTTTGTGGGTATCCTATCATACGCACGCTGCTGGTGTGGATGCAGTCAGTTTTGACCGCAAAAATTAGGTAATTTGATATCATTTGACCATTTACGACACTCCAATTTTTCTGTTTTATACTAAAAGCTGTATTTTTGCTTTACAGAAGAAGAGAAGCAGCGAAGGGGTGCAACAGGCATGTTGTCATTATCCAGATAATCGTTAGCATTAATAAAAACCTATAATACAACCAATAAGCCTAAAACAAACGGCATGCCTAGCAAACAAACGTTACTGAATAACTAGCCTTAAAATACAAGCAATATTCGATGATAGCATATTTGCCAACATAGCATTAGGCAATGAGAATGAAATAAATAATAGCTTAACTTTGTGAAGATATTCAGAGATAAATGGTGAATTGGCCAGTTGTTACATGGATGGTTTAACCCTTCTTGATATCTTGCTTCTTCCAGCGGGGAAAGCAGATCTCGTGATGCAGACATGTTAGCACAACTCAGCATTGCAGGCAAAGTGTCTACATCAATGATGTATCGTTGCGAGATGCAGTGTTTGCTCAGGTCACTTCCAAGTTTATCTGCTTATATCAATCAACATGGCGAATTCGCTTTCAAGTTAAAGAACATGAATCTGGTGAGAAACGCTGTGGGAAACTAACCCCTGTGGCGGAATCCTTTTTGAACGCTTATAGAAACGGAAATTGTTCCTGAGCAAGCAAAAAAGCTGCTGAATAATACTGAATAGAGCTTATATAGAAATGCTGCGATAGGTGTCATATTCCTTTAGGTAGATGTGATCAGCTGAGAGTCAGCTGATGCGAGCTTGACTCACGTGACCTGCCAGAACTAACGCTGTACACTTAATTTGGGATCGTTTGAAGCTGCATTTAAACTGCATTTTGGAAGTTCAAAATCGGGGCACCATAGCAGTCCATTATACAGAGAAAAATCCTGAAATGTTTTCATCAAAAAACATAAGTTCTTTATGACTGAAGAAAGAAAGACACAAACATCTTGGATGACAAGGGGGTAAGTACATTATATGTGAATCTTTGTTTTGGAAGTGGATTTCTCCTTTAAGCAATAATAAATACATTTTAAAAAGTGACATAAGCACAATTATGAGTTACAAAGTCAAAATTGTAGAAAATAAACTCATTATTGAGAGAAATAAACTTGCAATTCTGACTTTTTTCTCAAAGTTGCCAGATTATACTCGCAATTCTGACTATAAACTCACAACTGTAAGTTATAAAGTCTAGTTCTGATGTAAAAACACTGACTTTTTTTCTTTTTGTCTTTTTCTTTCTTTTATAACGTGCAGTTGTGACTTTCTCACACAATTCTAAAAAAAACAAACAAAAAAGAAAAACTCAGTTATGAGTCAAAAAGTCGCAATTACCTATTTTATTTATTTTATTCAGTGGTAGAAATGGGATTCCATGAAAATATGATACATTTAAAAAATAAATAAATAAATAAATAAATAAATAAATAAATAAATAAATAAATAAATAAATAAAAATAAAAAAATAAAATTAGCCTCTGTCAAATTCCAAAGATGATTTTTATAAATCCTGAAAATTTTGACACTGCTATGCAAATCATGAGCAAAAACACTCACATTTCTCATTAAAGTACAACACATGGCCTCCCTTGTGCACAGACTTGGGTAATCCAGGAGTGAAAGCCTAAACAAAGATCTGCTGTCTGTACGGCTAAAAGAAAAACCTCAGTATAACCTCAGCTAAAAGAAAAACGCTCAGTATTTGCCCCCATCTAAGCCCCTCACATGGTGGGTGTGCAGGTTTCAATGCCACCTTCAATACCTGGCTGAAAAAGGGTCAAACGACTTTCTAAAGAAATCCAAATGTCTTTGTGAAGATACTGCACTTCAGGCAGGGTCCATTTTGACTCAGTGATGTGGACAGGAAATTAAGCCATTGATGCATGACTTACTAAATCACAGCAGGAGAAGGAGAAAAAAAAAAAAAAAAAAAAAAAAAAAATATATATATATATATATATATATATATATATAGTTATGTTTCTTTTTACTTTAAAGCAATCATTCCCAGTTTCTGTGTGTGTGTGAAAAGAGAGTGTAGCACATTTGCCCACTGCAATAAAAGAGTGCAGTTGATACTCTACCACTCTGAGCATAAACACTGGCAATTTTGAATTCATGTTGTCATAAAAAAAACCAACACAGCCATTGCACAGAATTTATATAATGTTTTATTTTCAAAACTGTATCCCACTCACATAATTAAATATAGAGAAAGTCTAGATGCTCAGCACATTCCAGTTAGGTACTATTCCATTAGGTATTCTACCATTCCCTTTTTAAAATATTTGGATTTGATTTAGTCAAAACATGCAGTAATATCAGTAAAACTGTGAAATATTAGTGCTATATATACCATATAAATCACATATACAGGTGTTGGACAATGAAATTGAAACACTGGCCAATATAGTGTTGCAGGTTTCATGGCTATATGTGTGCAGCCTGGTGGCCAGTCTTCACTGATTGCACATTCCACCAGTAAGAGCAGAGTGTGAAGGTTGACTATGGTTCAAACATTGTACCCTGAAGTTGGTGCCGTGTAACAGGACGATAACCCTTAGCAAACATAAGTATACTTTAAGTTTATTTCAGGTATGCTTAAGTAAAGTTCAAGTATATTATTAAGCATACTTCATGTGGTAAGTATACCAGTATAGTTTTTTGTTGTTGTTGTTGTTGTTGTTGTTGTTGTTGTTGTTGCTGTTTTTTTTTTTTTTCTTTTCTTTATGTCTGATGATCGGGTTAGATTACATGTGGAAGCATCTGTTGTTTCAGTTTCTTCTTCGCTTGTGTTTTGGAAATTCTGTACAGAAGATGTGTAATAGCGCCCCATACAGTATAACAATGAAAACATGGATTCTCGAAGCTTAGTATAGTATAGCTTAAATATATTTAGACTTTTTCTAAATATAAGTCAAGTATATTTAAATGTCATTTTAAGCATATTTCTGAGAAGTACTTGAAAAGTAGACTGAAAGTATACTTTCCTATTTTTAGTTTAAACTAAGCATACTGTTGGCGCCAATAGCCTTGCGCTCACAGCGACCCAAGTTCGAATCCTAGCGTGTGGTCCTTTGCCGATCACCACTCCCCTTTTCACCCACTGCTTTCCTGTCTACTCTAGACTGTCCTGTCCAAATAAAGGCATTAAAAAAGCCCATAAATAAATCTTAAAAAAAAAAAAAGAAAGAAGAAGAAAAAGGAGAAGTATACTAATAGCACACCTAAATAAACTTATTTTTCTTAAGGGAATGCATCAATACACACAGCAAGACTGGTGACAGGGTGGTTTCATCTCCCATGGCCTGTATAGTCACCAGAACTGAATATTATTGAGCCCCACTTTTGTTGTTTTGGAGGAGTGAGTCAGGAAACGTCTTCCTACACCAGCGTCACGTAGTGACCTGGCTACTGTTCTGCAAGAGGAGAATGGCTTAAAATCCCTCTGGCTACTGTGCAAGAGTTATATTTGTCATTTCCAAGACGGAATAATGCTGTACTGGCTGCTGTACTGGGAGGCCCAACGCCATATTAATTGTGGTCTAAAACCAGGTGTTTTAGTTTCATTGTCCAACACCTGTACCCCACATCATTTTCATTGTATTTAATAGATCACATAAACTATTACATAAACCTAAACTGCCTAAACAGTATATGTTATTGTTTAATTTTTATAATGCTTTGCACAATACAGACTGTTTTAAAGCAGTTCTACGGAAAGTCAGACTGTTACAGTATGTCTATAATATTGCTCTACCTTAGTGCTGGGTAATATGGCAATATATGATGATGATGATATAAATTAGCCTCCAGATTGAGATCTAGCTATATTGAATCTCACTCCTAATTGTAGCAAAGTGTTTCAACATTAAAAGAAGCTCCTAAACCTAGGACAGTTTAGAAGTTCTCCAGAGTACTTCTAAATCCTTAAGAGAAACGCACAAATGATCCGAAGCGTTATAAGGAGATTGATTAAGAGAAAATGAATAAAACAGAGAGTGCACCACAGGTGTAAGACATAATGTTATATGCAGCATAATACTTGATAATATATTTTGCCAGCATATACTGATATAAAGCAAAACAAAACAAACAACAAAAAAAAGTTACATGGAATAAAATAAATGTTTACTTTAAAAGACACACACACGCACACACACATTATATATATATATATGTATATATAATATATATATATATATATATATATAATATATATATATAGAGAGAGAGAGAGAGAGAGAGTCATGGCCAAAAATATCGGCACCCTTGCAATTCTGTCAGAAAATGCAACCCTTCTCTCAGAAAATTGTTGCAGTTGCAAATGGTTTGGTACTCGCATGTTTATTTTTTTGTTTGCATTGGAACAACACAAAAAAACAGGGAAGAAAAGTCAAATCTGTTACAATTCCACAAAGAACCCCAAAAATGCACTGGGCAAAATTATTGCCACCCTTAACTTTATATTTGGTAGCACTCCCTTTGGAAAAAATAACTGAAATCAATCGCTTCCTGTAACTATGAATGAGTTTCTTACACCTCTTTACTGGCTAATTCGGTTCTTCAAACGCACCTGTTGTTGATGATAAGTATGGCTGGATTGAGTTATCTGTTGGTTTAAAAGGGGCTATGTGTCGATACTCGAAACCATGATCAGCAATGCAGCGACTGGCTGGTGGCAAGACAACAACGTAATGACATCATATAATTAAAAAAGACACCTGACAAAAAACTTGACAAATTTCTGGACTTTAATAAGGAAACAGCCAAGCAAACAAACTACATATATGTTATAATAAATCAATGAAATTTGCACTGTTTTTATTTTGTTTATTTTTTTAACATGATTCCCAATTATTTATATTCACGATTTCTAGTATTTGTAGAGGCTTTTTTTTTTTTTTTTTTTTTTTTTTTTTTTTATTTCAATGTAATAAGTAGCAATCAATTCAATTCAATTTATCTTTAAAAAAAAAAAAAAAATACATGACTGCATTAATTAAAGTTTCTTAAGGGATAAGATGTCTCGTTATCTGCATCTCATGTGCTCCATAAAGCTGCTCCCATAACAGCTGTCATTACTCAAATTAATGCACATCGCTACATTATCTGTATAGCATGTGTGTAAGATTCTAATACATTTATAAAGTAATTATTTTATAACGAATAAATCTTTTTAATGAGTAAACCTGGCTGTCTCTATTATAGACTACACAACATTATTATATCAACAGTCAAATCCAGCTAACTGACTTAGTGACATACGAAGAACAAACACCAGGACTCATTTCAGAACTCTCCAGCACTTTGTTTGTAACCATTTCTGATTGTTCTGCTGGAAGACCCATGACCTCTGGCGGAGACGCAGCTTTCTGACACTGGCCACTACGTTGCGCCCCAAAATTCTTTGGCAATCATCATATTTTATGATACCATTCACACAGTCAAGGCATCCAGTGCCAGCAGCATTAAAGCAACCCCAAAACATCTTTGAACCTCCACCATGTTTGACTGTAGGGACTGTGTTCTTTTCTTTGAAGGCCTCATTTCTTTTTCTGTAAACAGTGCCATGATGTCCTTTACCAAAAAGTAGTATATTCAAGTTTATTTTATTAAGTATACTTAAGTAAAGTTCAAGTAATTTTTTAAGTATACTTAGTAAGTATACAAATATTAGTGTACTAGAAGTATACTCGTTAGTGTACTATTTCAGTACCCCTTGGGACTAAATTGATCCACTTTCTAGTATATAAAAGTACACTTTTAAGTATAGTTTAAGTATAACAGTAGTAAACTTTGAGTACACAACAAGTTTACATTTACATTATTTTTTTAAACACTTGAATATGGGTAAGTTTTATAAATTAAAAAAAAAATAATAATAAACAACATTTTGAACAAAAAAGTCTATGAATGAGATTCAGAATGATAATCAAAGCGTAGATGGAGTCGATCAACACCCCAAAGCTTCACAGTTACTATTACCTCTTTATTGGTCAACATTTTATTCCATAATGTTACAGTTTTGATGCTGTTTAATGTCTGATGATCGTGTTAGATTACATGTGGAAGCATGTTGTTTAGGTTTCTTCACTTGGGTTTTTTGGAAATTCTGTACAGAAGATCTGTAATAGTCATCTGTCCACAGTACGTTCTCCCAGTAGGATTGTGGTTTTGTCACTTAAGTTTTGGCAAACTCCAGTCTTGCTTTTTTACGCAGTGGTGTCCTCCTGGGTCTCCTACCATAGCGTCCCTTTTTATTCAGATGGCGGTGGATAATGCGAGCTGACACTGTTTTACCCTGCGTCTGCAGATCAGCTTGAATTTGTTTGGAAGTTAATCTGGGCTCTTTATCCACCATTCGAACAATCCTTTGTTGTAATTTTTCATTAATTTTGCTCTTCCGTCCACGTCCAGGGAGGTTAGCTACAGTGTCATGGGCTGTAAACCTCTTGATGATATTGTGCACAGTGGACACAGGAGCCAAGATAGACTTGTAGCCTTGAGATTGTCCACATTTTTTTTTCTCTCAAATCCCCATACTACTCTTTAACTTTCTCCATGCTCAGTGTGACACGCAACACAAAGGTTGAGTCAACTTTTCTCCATATACATATATATATATATATATATATATATACATTCAATGAATATATATTCAAAAACTGATTCAAACTATTGCTTTATCTCACTAAAATACCACTGACTGATATCACTTCAGAACATAAAATTCATTTTAACATGTCTGGAAAATGCCAGTCCATGCTGGAAGACACTCATTTTTGTTCTGCAAAGACACTAATTTTATTGCACTTTATTATTGCACAGTGTCTTTTCTTTCGAATATTGTCTCACTTTTTACAAAATGGTGTGCAGTGTAAATATACACTGATGCTTTTTTTATTTTTCCAGTTAGCAGTGTTAGTATTCCATGCTGAACATAGTCATAGACAGTCAAGGGCAGTCACAGAGAATTAAGGTTAAGGGTCAAGGCTTATTGCCCACGGTGGTGTGGATGTAACATCACACAGAGAATGGTTAAACATAGCTTTTAAAGATCTGTCTGCTGCAGTGGACACCATGCTTTAAAAGGTTACTGGGTTTAGCTGTCAGAAATGAGATCATGATGAGGATAACAATCACAATAACAACATATCCTGCTCCCTGAAGCAATAAATCTTCCTCAACTGCTTTTTTTTTTTCCCTTCCTCTGGCACCTCTGCAAAAAGGTTACCACGTGGAATACATGCTTTTATCTTTAGTCACATGCACACAACATAGCCCTCTCACTTTGGTTTGTCAGTCAAGATCTGTTCACAGTTACAGTAATGAAGACAAATGGGTAAGCACAGCCTTGCAGAGAGCTGTTATAAGTGATTAGCAACAATACAGATGACGCGTAAGAGCTGGCAACCCAGTGATTGGTGTGTTCATGATCGCCTTAAGCACTGCCCGTCATGCTGTTGACATATGCACACATTTGCACATCAGTATCTTAAGGCATATGCCACTTTAGAGATTGGTGGATATAATCTGATTTGAACTGTGAAACACCAAAAGCACTTTTTTAAATGTTTTTATTAAAATTAAATTAATTTAATTTAAATTATTAGATGGTAAAGATCATGTCAGACAGCTGAAATAGGGGTGTCATTACCTTTTTTTTTTTTAGTAGTAGTATAAGGTAGTTATGATTCATAACAGTAATCTATAGTAAAAAAAAAAAAAAAAAAAAACTTCCAGGTCACAGCTTGTTGATTCAGTTCGTAGCAAAACCTTCCAGGTGCTTGAATTTGGATTATAAAGCACACCAAATCACATTTCACCAGCTATGTAATGACAATCAGATTTGTGCAAAAATAAAAGCTTGCAGGTTTATTGTCGAGCTATAGTATTCTGCTTGAAAGCAAAGAAATTAAAGCAGGAAAAAAAAAAAAAAAATGAATGCAAACTAAAATCTCATTCTGTATAATAGCTGGCATTTAGCTATTTTTGGTGGGATTGTGGTAGTAGCACTCATTTTCAAGTGCTCATTCCTGTTATGACACCTCGGCAGAAATATATGCATATCAATGGCAAGCGATGCTGTAGCACAACCCAGCTTAATTCACCATAAGGTGGTTTGTTGATTGCTTAGTTTATTTAACTTAATTTATCTGGTCTCTCCACCTGACCTGCTGTTGAGTGCCCAAAATCTAAATCCAATAAAAAGCCCAGCTAAACCAGCTAACCACCTTTTTTTTTTTTTTTTTTTTTTTTTCAACAGAGTTGTGTGCCATGCAGGATTAATCCCTATGTACAGCATAGTGATTACTAGTAATTTGTAATTTTCACTTTGATTATGAGTCTGTCTTAAGCTGTGTTCACACTGCCAGTGACTGTCGTGCATGTCACTTGTCTCTGTACTTCAAGTTACTCATGGGCTTTTCCTCTGATGTTATTGGTAGACTGCACATCTGAACATATCTTTAGAAAACGTGATCACAGACGATATATATTGATAGGAAAATGGTGATAAAATTATAATTTTAATTTGACTAGTTTTCTTGTTGCTAAAGAAGTAACATTCTGCTGTTGGAGTGTTGCTATATAAACTTCAGCAGTGCTAGTGTACTAATCAAATGAACAATCGACAAAAATACAGTTTAAATTTGCTCAAAACGCAAAACACACACACAAACATACAAAAACAAACAAACAAACAAACAAATAAATAAATAAATAAATAAATAAAATTTAACAAATTATCAGTTTTCTTTTCACTATTAAACATTATACAGTATTGACAGCTTGGGCAGTCCCAAATCAAAATACTGGAGAGAGTTGTTTCTCCTGCCCCTTCCTCTTCAGACTCGACACTCATGTGGGTTGCCAGATTGAGGACACGCAACAGGAGCGAGTGCAATTGACAATGAGGTTGATGACTCTTATGGCCAGTTTTACTAACAGCTTGCACCAACGCAAACCATCTTTTGGTGTTAAAACAGTACTTACATGCGCAGTGAATAATTAGCGCTGAAAAGGTTTGACAGTGTTATTTTTGCACCTGACCTTACTGAATATGCATTTGTAGGTGTTTCCCTTTCAGATGCAAAGTTTATGGGATGAAAGTACTAAAATAAAGCACACAACGCATTTTACTAACGTTTGTGTTGGTCAAAATACTGGTATTTGCCCCATTATTTAACATCCAAAAAAGCATGTCTTAAAGCAGGCTCCAGGCGGTAATTTGCCCTGCTCATGTAGATTGCATTTGGCATTATGGAAATAATCTGGCTGCCTCTGTTCTTTAATTTGAGCATTGTTAGTAGATCACACGCATAATTTTCCTCTCCCATCTGCACTTTTATAGAAGTGGTCTCTAATGCTAATTTGCTCTGTTTAGTAAATCTGGCTCTTAAACTGTAAGGTGATTTATTTGCTTTTTAATTATGGATGCCAAGGCTTTTTAGGTCGGGTACAATCTGTGATTTCTGACCCAGTTCGTTTTGCTGGCTTCCATGGCTGTAATTCTCTACCAACTGGCAACCCAGGGTGTCGAAATACCATTGGGGAAAGTTGAAGTGGGCGGAGTCACACAGAGCAAAACAAAATGCATATTCCAACAAAGAACACACATTTCACAGGCTGTAGCATTGATTTTCAGAGAAACAAGTATATGAACTAAATATCTGTAAACATATTATTCTTATGATTTAGTACAGGACAAAAAAAAAAAAAAAAAAAAAAAAATATATATATATATATATATATATATATATAGACTCTGACAGTTTCTTGTTTATTATGTCCATATAGTGTTTAAAGACAAATTACATAAAACTGTGAAATCATGCCATAAATGATCTGTTCAGTCTAGTCTGCACTCGAGACTCCACTCGTAATGCTTCCAAAAGCCCCTGTTTGTTTGCTTAAAGTTAAGCATTTGTCAACTGTGTTGTGCTGCTGGACACACACACATCCAATCCAGTTGCTGTCACTCATAACGCCAGAAGTCACTGGCTCTACATTAAATATAAATGGTATCGTGTGTCGTTATAGAAGACGACTAGCTATATGGCTGGTAGACACAGGGCAGCTCAAAGGTTTTGAAGCACATTATTCTGTGTCTTTCTGTCAACAGTATTTGGATACTGAAGTGAACAAGTATGCTTTCCTTTCTATTGCACTAGTCAGTTTTAAACTGTTATACTCTTATTGCAACATGTTGTAATATATTACAGCTATGGCAAAATTCATTGTACATACAGCAATTCATTTTGTAAAGCACTCCAATCTATTTTTTGATCAGCTATTCATTATATAATCCCCAGAGCAATTGCACCATCTTGTATTTACCGGTGAACATGCCCCACTGACAAACCCTCAGCACGTCCAGCGTATTGGCAGATACATTTTACACACTAATGCAAAATGGACTCTTTAGTGGCACGTGTACCGTGTGCAAATTGAAGGCAGGCGCAAACACACACTCTGCGTTGTTTAACTAAACCTCTGAGTGATTGCGGGCTACATTCCCCCTGCACCTGTTCTGAATTCAGCTTATTAGTCGCACTATTTGATTTTTCTCCCATTCATTTACAACAGAGAAAAAGAATAAAGAGCCGGTGCAATACAGTCTGTTTGAGCTCCCAGCACAAAAGGCTATTCTGTCTTCCCCAGACTCTCTGAGATACGGTTGCCATGGACTTTGGCTTAACCGCAGCTATGCAGTAAGCTTAACCAAGTCATTAAAAGGATTTAACATGTTCTAAATGTAAAAAAAGGAGTGCATTTATTGAATGCATGCTCTTGAGTGATTCAGGAGAGAGTTAGTGCACCATCTATCATGAGGAAGACTAAAAGTTCAAGTCATTCAAACAAAATGAACCTACATACCTGTAAAAAGGCTGTTAAAGAGCCTTAGGAGTCCATTAGGGATGTCTGGATGTTTAAAGGAATAATTTACTCACCCTCAAGTTGTTTCAAACCCATATGAATTTCATGCATGGAACACAAAATAAGACATTTAGAGGCATGTAAGAACCACTGTTTCCCATGCAATTAAAATGGATGGTGATTGTAACCACACTGTAAAAAACAGTTTGTTATTCAATTTAAAAAAAAAAAAAAAAAATTAAGTTCAGTCAACTCAAAAAAGTTTAGTCAAATTGGAATGTTAAGTGAGTTAATTCAACTTAAAAAATTTAAGGCAGCTGGGTACAAGCCCAGCTTTTAAGTTTAAAGGAGAAGTTCACTTCCAGAACAAAAATTTCCAGAAAATGTACTCATCCCCTTGTCATTCAAGATGTTCATGTCTTTCTTTCCTCAGTCGGTAAGAAATTATGTTTCTTGAGGAAAACATTTCAGGAATGTTCTCCATATAGTGGACTTCAGTGGTGCCCCCAAGTTTGAACTGCCAAAATGCAGTTTACCCCTTTAACTGTCACTCTCATTTTTGAACACAGACATAAAAATGCACTCTCCAGACTTAAATGTTTATAATTCATGAATGAAAACATTCTGTAATATGATTTTGATCTACATTTTCCGTGGTAATGCAATGTCTGATTTTAAAATGCCTTTCAAAGGATGATTTTTGAGATTTTAAGTTTTGAACTGATATATAATTTCTTATGATTTCTAAAGTGTGATAGGGAAAAAGGCAACGAAGAAACATATATTACTTTTTCTACATAATTTGTAACACAAAAATATGGTAAAATATCTATTAAGGAGTCTTAGACCTTTCCAACAGTGTATAGTTTGTCATGATTAGATTTTATTTGTAATATGGTGAAGTAAACTCAGGCGTCCCACTGAGGGGACGGTGACAGTTAAAGAGTTAAATGCAGCTTCAAAGGGCTCTAAATGATCCCAGCCGAGGAAGAAGGGTCTTATCTAGCGAAACAATCAGTCGTTTTTGTATTTATATACATTTATATATTTTTAACTTTACATGCTCATCTTGTCTCGTCTCTGCGATGCACATGCATAGTCTGTGTAATCCGGGTCAATACAGTTAGGGTAGGTTGAAAAACTCCCGACTCATTTTTTTCTTCAGCGTCAAAATTGTCCTAAACAAACTGTTTTACCTTTTTAATTGTAAAAGGCATTTGATCTTCTTTGCGTGTTCACTTTGTAAACTCTGGGTTGGTACTTCTGCAGCGATGTAGGATGATTTTGAAGTTGGGGAAGAAAATGAGATGGGAGTTTTTCAACATACCCTAACTGTACTGACCATATTAAACTGGAAAAACACTGAGTTCACTGAGCATTTGAGGTTAAAAAGTCTAGAAACTGTCAATTTGTTTAGAAAATGCAACCGATCGTTTTGCTAGATAAGACCCTTCTTCCTCGGCTGGGATCGTTTAGAGCCATTTGAAGCTGCATTAAACTGCATTTTGGAAGTTCAAACTTGGAGGCACCATTGAAGTCCATTACATGGAGATAATTCCTGATTTTTTTTTTTCCTCAAGAAACATAATTTCTTATCGACTGAAGAAAGAAATATCACTAATGATATAAAATGTATTCTTATATTTACTTCAGTAAAGATCAGTAAAGTTTTCACAGCATGAAGAGATGTGAACCATGACCTGAAGGTGGGTATTTTTACAACATGCTAAAAGGCTAAAAATTAATAATTGAGATGACATTTAGTGGACTATGTACAACAGTTTTTGTTTTTTTTTTTGTTTGTTTTTTTTTTTCTCAGCAAAGTGGTGATCACGTTGATACAGTAGGCTTTGTAGGGTTATGAAAAAAGTCACATGGCTTTGGAAAACAGGATGGTTTGTAAATGATGACAGATTTTTAATTTACTAAAATCAAATGTTATGATGGTTTATCTCAGTCAGTACAAACCATGCAACACTCTAGAGTTTTTCAGAGATCTTTAGAAAAAGGCAAATCCTTATTAGTTTAATTTTAGCTGTCATACATGTAAGAGAGTGCTTTTTTCCATAGGGGATTTTCAAGCATCTGGTTGTGAAGCTCTGAAACCTGCTCCGTCGTTCAGAAGAATAGTGTGCCTGGTGTTTCTGGTGCTGAAAATACCAAGAAAAGCCCTTGAACAGCTCTTTAGCAATTTAACAGTTTCCATCAGGGACATTTTAGCAATCTAATCACTTGTGTCTTTAGAGACGTGATACTAATTAGCACTGAAATATACATCACAGTCAACTCTTCTGTTTAATTAACCATGATGGCATTTCATCACCAATCTGGAGATTTTATTAGTATTTTTCCCCCATTTTTATACACCACCCACATGACTTTTACAGACTGTGTATATACTGTAAATAAACTATTTTTGCAGCTCTTTTATGGATGATGGCTTTGTGAAGTTCTCTATGGTTGGTTTTTGGGGAAACCAAGCAATACTGATGTTTACTGTCATTTTCCTGTAGTAGTTCTGTGATGTTTGGACACAGTCCTTCCTAATATTTGATGGTCCTTTGGTTTTTGCCCACTTTTCTTCTTGCCATGCTTTGTGTATGCAGTAATATTAGTGCTGGGGGTAATGTATTACGCTACGTAATCAGATTAATTCTTTAAAGTAACACATTACTTTTAATTTACAAAAAATAAAATAAAAATAAATAAATGAATAAATGAATAAATAAAAGATGTGAGCTACTTTTTCAAGTTATTTTGTTTTTGTTTTTAATTCCTGACAACTCTCCTGTCCCCATGTTGAATTAATATGTACATTATAAGTACTAATAAACAGCCAATATGCAAGTAATATGCATGCTAAGAAGCAACTAGTTAATAGTGAAAATTGGTCCCTAAAGCATTAACAAATATATAAATAAACTTTCTCTGAGGTGTCATATCATATTTACAGTTAAATTTACTATCCGGGTATGGCTAGGCATGTTTATTAATAATAATGGGTGTGTAGTTCAGTGTATGTGTAGTCATATTCTTGTCATAAGATCAGGTTGCAAAAATGTTTCACATAAATTGCTCCATACAGTACATTTGGATGTCCTTGAACTTGAGTCTTCTGCAGTCTTTGAGGCTTGCAGTCTTTATGCCAGTGTGTCTATGTCGTGTCCATATGCATGTGATATATTCAAACACATACACAGTGATATTCTCAGTTAATCTCAGACATTTAGTCCCTGCAGTTTTACTGTTAGTCCCAGCCAACATGTGCACAGATCTGAAATGTGCAGAGTGAATTTATGAAAAGGTTAGCGCCTCCTGTAACAAGCCCACTAATTGAAGAGTATTCTCAGAGGTCCCTGGGAAAAGGTTAAACTCCATCTGTTGACTGTGAGATGCTAAAAGGGAAAATGCACCAAATAAACTAAATCAGAGAAAAAATAGTCTTGCTTAGAACCTTTTAGATTTTTGGAACCTTGTAGATTTTAGTTTGGAGAGACTAAAATCTACACAACCATATATATATACATATAGCTGATTTCAGTTCAGATAGTACCTGTGCAATCAAGTCAACAATGTTGCCAAAAATGAAGTTTACCCAACTAAGCAAGCCTTGGGAGAAACCAGGCTCAGTCAGGGGGCCAGTTCTCTTCTGGCCAGACAAAGCCAGCATGCCATGGTTTAATTCCCGGCAACATAAGTCAGAATTTTGCAAACTTGTCTGGTTCCCACTGACTGTGCTAATGGCCATCTAGTTGATCTGTCTCTGTCTCTAGGGCTCATCTAGTTGACATGGTCTCTGCTGACATTCAGGGCTGCCAAAGGTTGTCTCTAGTTGCTGATCCACCATCTGGTCTAGATACAGTCCGGATCCGGGTGACTGCAGTGACCATCTGATATGGATACGGACATGTCCCTTTAGTGGATCTGTTTAAGTCTGACTAAGTCTCCAAAGTCTTTAAATCCTAGATAGGAGGGTCTTTTACAGTGAAAATACCATGACAGATCCAGTATTTGGTGTTCCTAATTAGCGGTGGTAAAAGTAGGTTTAAATAGCTTTTTTAAATGACACGAAAAGTGCTCTTTGATAAGCAATCATAGCAGCTCTCTGGTTAGTGTGTGTGAACAATGACTAATCTACCACCAACCTCTGAGGTCACACAGAACTATTCACCTGTTCAACAATGCACATTGATTACATATTACCCAAGAACCCCTATGAGCTCCAAACAACTGAAACAGTATTGTGACATTTTGAAACAGTATTTAAAACTTTGGGACAACTGACGCCTGCTGTGGCAAAGAGTAAGCAGTGATTGGAAAAAAAAAAAAAAAACAGCTTCCAGTGAACCAGTTTCATTTAGGTCTAAAATATTGTTGAATATGACTCAATTAAGCTGACTACATTAAGTTAGCCAGGATTAGAAATGATTCTAATGGACATGTAATCAGTTATCTATCTATCTATCTATCTATCTATCTATCTATCTATCTATCTATCTATCTATCTATATATATATATATCTATTTATCTATCTATCTGTCTGTCTGTCTCAGTATTTTTTGTTTGTGTGTTTGTGGATAATCTACTGAGAAGACTTTGACAATATCCAAAGTTTTGAGAGGAATGACAATGAGAGAGATGGTGCCTTATAGCACTGAGGGAGAGGATATTGAGAGATACCTTAAAAAAAAAAAAAAAAAAAAAAAACCGTGGAGACACCAGGTGTTCTGCCAAAGGAAGCACCATTTTTATTATTACTCAGCCTGAAAGCATTTAATAGGTGCTTATTCTAGAAACAAACCCATTAGATGTACTTCAGGAAGCTATTTTGTTCAGACCGTATAGCAGAAAATAGCAGAAGACAGAGAAGTATTTCAGTTTATTCCAAATAATCATGCTATGCTAAGACCAAACTTAGGCCATGCTGAATCACTCAAGTTCTCTAAGCCTATAAAGTATAGCATTGGCATTGATGTGCTGCTCAGAAGAGCTCCATGAGGAATTGGATTTTCTGTGGATATTAAAACATCCTCTTACACCATAATACTGCTGCAGTTTTATTGTGAAGCAGTATTACCTTTCAGATAAGCGTATATAAGTTAAGTATTTTAACACCACTAAATTTTATGCAAATTACAGAGACCACTCAAAAACTATTTAAGGATTGCCATGTGATATTATGTTCATAAATGAAACATGAAATGAGAGATCTTAAATTGAATTAATTTCCTAAACTCCTATTGGCTAAGGCCATTATTATCAAAACACCTGTAAAAACTCGAAGCAAATAAGTAATGAGTACACTGGAGAAAAAGCGAGAAGAGGGAGACAAAGAAGACAAGAAGAGGTGGAGTGGGTAGACGAAGTGGAGAGAAACAATGAGAAAGTGGCGAAAGGCGGAGGAGGTAGAAAGAGGTGATGGGAAAGAAATAACGAATGGTGTAGGAAGAGGGAGCGGAGGAGCAAGAGTAGTAGGCATTGAAAGAGTTCAGGAAAGAGCAAAAAGTGTAAAAGTGGTGTGAGCAGAGAGGAAGAGGACAGCAGGTTGGAACAGACAAGTAGACAGGACGCAAATGACATGAAAACCACTCAAATTAACTATGTTATGAGTAACGGTCTCTCCCCTGAAAGACGTTGGACAGAGAGTTCAGCCTAATGTTAGCAGATCCACAGTGGTTTCAGTGCAGAGAGGGGAATGTCACTGGTCAGGCTACCAGAAGTGTTTTTAAAATCATGCTTGTGATGACCATGATGGTGCTTTTTTTGTATGTTTTTGAGTTATTCTCATCCTGGAGATGGAAAATGACCCCATGACAAAATAACTCTTCTCCAAGCAATCCTGCAGAGATATTGAGGTGCGTGCTTGTTGTTTGTTCTTTCTTAGATGGAAAGCTTGAGAAAAGACATGATGAATACATTCAGTGGTTACAAAAGCAACTTCACTTCATACATTTGATAAACACAGTCTTTTAATAGTATAGTTCTGTTAGGTCTGCTTCTGTCAGAGATTATTGATAATTAGCATACAGTTTGGATTGGCGGTATGGTTCCACTCTGAGCAAAAACTCCTCACACATCTGTGCAGCCTTGCATGGAAAAGAGCAGGGAGTGCAGCGATATAACCCCCTGTAAACAGAGCAGAAGCAACAATATAATATCCGTGATACGTTATGTTCTTAATGACAATGACATTAGGTAATGACAGAGGTCAAATTCAGACAAGAGGAGAAGCTGGGGATGGAGGAGCTTGGCTAACACAACCTGCCAGAACCGATGCTATACACTTTAATTTTTTATCTATAGCTGAAAAGGAGAACCCTTTAATAAATCTGTTAGCATGACTTCATCATGAAGTGCAACTGAAAAGTGCACTTTGTTTTGGTGGCTATGCTGTTGTTTTCAAAGCATCACATTAGTGTAGTACAGCGTAAATTTGGTTGAATAAAACAACAACAAAAATATACTGTATACTGTAAACATGGAAAATGATAAAAGTTGTAGTAAAAAAAAAAAAAAAAGAACAACTAATAACCAATAACTGCTAGAATATTTCCATTGTGATTGATAGAGTTAGAGGAGCATGCTCATTCTGAACTTTCAGTTAAAATTCCCTAAATGTATTACTTTAAATTTTAAATCACTTTTATTTAGAATCTTGGACAGAAACCAACATCCTTTTTAAAAAAAAACAAGACTGGCCGCTGTCCATTATATATGATATATGATATATTTGATATACATTACAGTACATGTTCCAGTACTATTTATTTATTTATTTATTTATATAGGAAAGCAAAACCAAGTGACTTCACAGACACTTACACAAACACATTTACTTAGCTAAACAGGACATTGCATAGACTCGTGTTGTTTTCAAATTCAGCAGTTACAAATACTGTTACCTAACCATAATCATAAAGGGCAGGACAAACCAAGCTGACACTTAGTCATCGGCCATTGTCGGCCTGTCTTTGAGGGTTTGTCAGCTCAGTCTCTGCGGTGTATTTCACATTTTCAGCACAAGTTGCACCCCTTCGTCAGCTTTTTGGCCGATTAGACATGTTGAATCAGAGTTGGGCAGTCAGTGAGACGGATCACTCTGATTGACTGTCCATCTTACTGAATAAGTGCACAAGAAGAATAGCAGAAGTGTGCTGTGCAGTGGATTGTAAAATACTTAAGTAATTGTATTTGATTACTTATTTTGGGGGACTTGTACTTTACTCAAGTGCAATTTAAACTGACTGCTTGTCCTTTTATTTGATTATATTTGTATATGTATAGTAAGTTTATGTTACGTTTTTGCAGTTTTATTTTATCGTACGCACATAAATATTGTAAATGGAAGCTCAAACGTGCACGCTAGACGTGCAAGAGCCAATTATGTTTTCGTGCATCAAGCACACGTGTTTCAGCTTCTGTTTTAACTTTCATCTGTGAAATTTTAGGCTTCAAAAGTTTGCCTTTAAATCATATTGAGGTAGTAATTTTGTTATAACCATTAGCTGTTTATACATACTGACTAAATGGTTATAATGGTTATAAAAATAATGGTTAGTGAAGTTATTACTAGGGAGGGATTTTACAATTATATACTGAAAGGTATTGAGTGGTAGAATTATATAGTATGAGTGATATAATTCTCATAATTATCTAAATAATTCCATGATTTGCTCATTTATTAATATAATTTATCACAAATAATTATATATTAATATTTGCTGAGGGAAAAATATCTAAAATGCCCCACGTGAACAATAAATAAATAAATAAATATTGTTGCAGACAGAGGCGTTTCAAAAGACAACACAAAAAGTGGCTTTAAAAGTACATTTTGTATGACTGAATTCTGTGCCACTAATCATTAATTTAACACGCCTTCTTGTGTTGTGTCTGAAATATGTTTCTAGCCTCTCCATCAAGTATTGCTCATTAAAGGGATAGTCCACCCAAAAATAAAAACTCTCTTATCATTTATTCACCCTCATGCCATCCCAACAAGAAAGATGACTGACTTTCTTCAGAACAGAAATGGCAATGAGGTTTAAAATATTATTGTTTTTGTTTTACACACCTACCTTTTTGCTTAAGACAGTTTTGATTTATCAACAGGAGGTGTATGGGTAATTTTTCTGTACCATTTTTGAGGTGTCATCTTCGGATGTCTCATAATTGAATTATATGCGGAGAGATGGATTCTTTTTTCTAAAGAAAATCATTGTGTTTATCTAAAAAAAGAAATTCAAACAATTAGCATGACAGTATACATTTAAGCTGTGTTCCACTGTGCTGCATTTTAATTGTTCTTTTATGCACTAGATAGATATGTGTGACCTGTGCCATTGTGTTTTGTTTTCATCTACCAAACCAAACCTTTGTATGGCAGTCTGACATCATTTTATGCAATTTTATGCAGTTGCACTGAAAAGACGATTCAATATGATCCCTAACACACCCTCTCTCATCTTTATTTTTCCTTGGTTTTGCTGTATTTCATGCTGCTGTCTTCAAGTCTTATCTAAAGGAGCCATGCATTGTATTTTATAGGCATTCAGTAGTTGGTCCTCAGGGGCTATTGAATGCAGAGGAAGCCAACAGCAACCCCAGAGTCAGCAATCGACCAGAGACCACCGGCCATAAGATTATACTGAGATAAAGAAAGCTCCACACCTACACAACTGCATTTACACCTGATTAACGAAGTGACTAAATAATGATGCACCTAGTTAGCATGAGAATCTTCATTCAGCAAGAAGACAGATGCGAACAAGGTGAAAGTATACAATGGTAGAGGATTTCACAAAACCACAAAGCTTCTTGAATGCACAATGGTAAATCACTTTAGTTATTCATATACAAGACTTGGTGTTCTCTCTATTTACAATGCTCACAACAATATGAAGTTCAGCGCTAAACCCTAGCTTTATTAAGGATTATCATTTCATTCAATTACCTGAACTAAAAACATAGTTTCAACAAGATCCTACTACACAATGCAATATTTCTCATACCGTCAGGCTACACTGCATGCTGCACACATATCAGGGCATTTTAATATTGATAACTTTGAGTTTCAACTTGACATTTAAAATATACACATTGGCCCGGTTTCACAAACAGGGCTTAGGTTAAACCAGGTTTAGGCCATGGTTCATTTAGGACATTTAAGTAGCTTTTATAAACATGCCTTAAACTGACACATTTAAAGGTCAGACAGTGCAAGTTTCTTTCAGTTAAAACAACCCAGACTGGGACTAGGCTTAAGGCTTGTTTATGAAACGGGGGGTTCAAATTATAATTTTTGGAACTTGGACTGCACACTGTTATTTGTATTAGCAAACTGAAGCTTTACACCAAATTAATGTCAACACATTCAGGTAACTGTATTAAAAGTTCATTTATTTCAAAATTGATGGTGTTGATAATGATGATAATAATAATAATAATAATAATAACAATAATAAAAAATACATGTATTTATTTATGTATCTGTTTTCAAGATGTTTAGTTTTAGTTTTAGATTTCATACATTATTTATTGTTTCTGGCCCTTAAGAAAGTCGTTATTGTCAGGCAATAGCAGGTGTGGAAGAGAAGATTGCTGTTCAGTAAAGGGACAGTATTGTGAGTGCTCAGGGATCTGCTGACTTCCTGAGTCTAGTTGTATTTCTGAGCAACTGAGGGAGACTGTGACAGTGATGACAGTTGCAAGGACAGTGGGATACGTAAAAGAGATGGAGTGGTCATTATAGCTTGTCATTATGTTCTTTTGGGTAATCAAGAAATCTTCCAATCATACCAGTTATTGCCGCAGTGTCCTTTAACCAGCATTCCTGCTAGCATGTCAGCTGTTTCTCGCTCGACTTGGGACACAATTGCTTATGGCAACTTTAAAGATCAACACCAGCTGCTACTGAATTGCTAAGCTTATAGCATGCTCTCTAAATGAAAGGGGAAAGAACTCCAAATAATATGAGGTGGTCTTGGATGCATACTGATGCTGTTTGAATAGAAAAAAAAAAAAAAAAAAAAAAAAAAAAATAGGATATGCAAAAACTTAATGGAGAAAGGGAATTTTCATTTTGTAAAAAAAAGTG
This sequence comes from Labeo calbasu, assembly GCA_019740295.1. Classification (NCBI taxonomy): domain Eukaryota; kingdom Metazoa; phylum Chordata; class Actinopteri; order Cypriniformes; family Cyprinidae; genus Labeo; species Labeo calbasu. Next base: position 18,357 of record JAHKKF010510200.1, on the reverse strand, counting down.
CCGCTTCAAAATAACCAGAGACACTCCCTGGAGTCCCAAAGCAGTGATACTGCCTGACTTGGGTTTCCTCAAACACTTCCAAACAGCAGCTGGGTCTGCATGATAAGACTTCAGCCAATAAGAGAGAGAGAGAGATAGATGTAAAGAAGAACAAAAAGAGAAGTGAAATGAAGAAAGCAGTGCAGTGTGGGGGAATCTCTTTGTGGTCAGAACGGGAGGTTGAGCTATGTCATAGGGTGTATGATTTAAATGTGCCAGTGGGAGGTGTATGGGGAAACTTGGAGCACTGGGTCCGTTGACCTCTTTATGTCACACCGAGGGGTGTGCTGGCTGCAGACTATTGGAGATGACAGGGTATTCTGACTGGCCGAGTTCTGGCTCTTTTCTTTGACTCATCATGTTCAGTGATTAGGCTCTGGTATCCTTTATAGAACAAACAGTTTGGAGAATAGATGGATGGGTTTTCAGATGACACGTGATGCTACTTTGACAATATTTCTCTTCTTTTATAATGAACAGATCTCATTATTTTTTATATGCATATTTTGAGTGGTCACAGACTTTTTAGACCTCACTATAGTAATTGCAACATTATGGTAGTGTATTCTGTTTGCTTTCATTACCTGGGGACTATTTAAGCAGTTTTTAAGCAATAAAATTATGCAACCTTATCTCATAACGAAAACGTACCTGTAGGAACTTTTTCACAAGATGCGAAATACGTTTTGAGACATATTCGATGTAAAATGTCCAATGAGTTGCGCTAAAAGAGTGTTCAGTTTTTTCCCCAGGAACAGATGAATGTACATATGGTACGTTTTACAATACGTGACATTGCTTTTGTATGTGTCACTGCAGTTCTGACTTGAAATGTCCATTGAGTGGCGCTATAACTCTAATGCTCTGTGATGTTCTAAAATAATGTACCATCTGTTACCTAAACTTACCCAGTATAAACAAAAGCGAATATGACGTAAAAACACAATTGCAAGCACACCGTTTTAGCTTGCTTTTCGATCTCTCATCTTTCAGTTCTTTCATCGTGAATCATGTTTTTACAGGATTCATACCCAAGGATTAAGCAACCTAAGTCTACTTCCGTGCCAGCTGAGCTACTGAGCTAAATTTTCTCTAAAAGAGCCACACGGTACGCATTGTGTGTTACATCATGCCTTTCCGTCCTTGTCCTTCTGGTTGCGGATTCTACCTTTCCCCTCACGATCGGCATGATTGCTGTGTTCACTGTTTGGGGCGTGAACATGCTGACGCAGTGTTCTCTGAGGGAGGTTGTCAGGCTTGTGAAGACATGCCCTTGGGCACACTCCGCTCGAGAGACGTGTTTTTTACGAAGAAGCCGCGGCTCACCTCAACTGCTTCCCGCTCCGGTCCTTCTGCTTCCGGGTACGAGGCCGCAGCGATGTCCCCAGAGGCTGCTCATCCTGCGTGCTCACCGATCGAGCTTCCGGACGATTTTGACAGCTCGTCTGAGTACGGGCTGGATCTTTTGTTCAAAGCTCCTGCTGAGGAACAGGCAGTTTCTGCAGCATCGGAGGGAGGGCGTGAGCCGTCAGAAGCTGACGCCTCGTCTGAACTCACCGCTCCGGCGGGGCGAGTCTCAGTCGGTGGCGGATGCTAAAATGGCCGTCGCACTTCAACGGGCAGCCAGGGAGATAGGGTTGGTGTGGGTCCCCCCGCCCCGCCCCTTCACAACTTTCCCGACCCTCCATGCGACGGCCGGACCCTGTTTTCTCGAACCAGAACATGAGGTCACACACCCCTTGTGTCCCCCCATGCTCTGAAACAGTGAGTTCGTTCAGAGGATCCCCCTGACGGAGGTCTGGTTCTCACCACACAAACTCGCCAGGCAAAACAGCCAGTGGTCTTCAGAGCTTCTTACCTCCAGCCACAGGCCATTTTTCCAGCCACAGTTCCCCCTCTCCAGGTACGTTGGTTTTAATTCCCCTAGCGGAGAATTTTGTAGATTGGCTGAACCATCCTTCCCGATGGCACCTCAGGACCATTCGACTCGACTATGCGATTCACTTCGGGAGTCGTCCGCCCAAGGACCGCGGTGTTCTCTCTACCTCAGTTCGGGGCAAGAATGCTGTGGTTCTTCGTGTGGAAATCACAGTCCTTCTGGCGAAGGATGCGATAGAGACTTTTTTACAGGTAGGTTTTACAGCCCCTACTTCATTGTACCCAAGAAGAGTGGTGGGCTTAGGCCAATCTTAGAGATCTGAAAGTTTTGAATCGAGCCCTGCTCAAGCTCCCCTTCAAAATGTTAACCCTCAAGCACATTCTCACGTGTGTCAGGGCTCAAGATTGGTTTGTGGCAATAGACCTGAAGGACGCGTACTTTCATGTCTAGATCCTTCCAAAACACAGGCCGTTCCTACGGTTTGCCTTTGAAGAACGGGCTTATCAGTACAAAGTTCTTCCCTTCGGCCTCTCCCTGTCGCCCCGTGTCTTTACGAAGGTAGCGGAGGCCGCCCTTGCCCCCCTCAGGGAAGTGGGTATTCGCATTCTCAATTATCTCACTCGCGGGACTTGGTTTGCACTCACAGGGACATGGTTCTCTCAGTGGGACTTCGGGTCAACTGGGAAAAGAGTAAACTCTCCCCGGCACGGAGTATCTCTTTTCTCGGCGTGGAACTGGACTTGGTCAGTATGTCTGCACGACTCTCCTGAGAGTGCGCACAGTCAGTGCTGAGGTGTGTGGGAACACTCAGACGCAGGTCAACGGTCCACCTGAAACAATTTCAGAGGCATCCTCAGCTGCAGTCACGCCGCTGGGTCTGATGCACATGAGACCGCTACAACACTGGCTTCATACCCGAGTCCCGAGATGGGCATGGCACCGAGGCACGTACCGTGTGAACATCACACCGTGACGCAAGACACTCAGCCCTTGGCAAGACATTTTGTTCCTGCGGTCAGGCGTGCCCTTGGAACAAGTGTCCAGAAGCATCATTGTCACTACAGATGCTTCCAAGACAGGCTGGGGTTCTGTATACAATGGGCATGCAGCTTCTGGGGTCTGGACAGGCCCCTGACTGCTTTGGCACATCAACTGCCTGGAGTTGTTGACAGTGCTCTTGGCCCTGAGGAGGTTCCGACCTTTGATCCAGGGCAAGCACATGTTGGTCCGTTCAGACAACACAGCGACTGTGACTTACATCAACTACCAGGGCGGTGTACGCTCCCTTCGCATGTCACAGCTAGCCCGTCATCTCCTACTTTGGAGCCAGCACAGACTCAGGTCTCTGCGTGCCACTCACATTCCCGGCGAATCCAATCGTGTGGCCGATTCTCTGTCATGACAGGTTTCGCTCGGAGGCGAGTGGAGGCTCCACCCCCAGTCGGTCCAGCTGATTTGGAGTCGGTTCGGCCAAGCACAAATAGATCTCTTCGCCTCACCGGAATCCACCCACTGCCAGTTGTGGTATGGTCTAACCGAGGCCCCCCTTGGTATAGATGCACTGGCGCACAGCTGGCCGAGGGAACGGCTCAAGTATGCGTTTCCCCCAGTGAGCCCCATTGAACAAACCCTGTGCAAAGTCAGGGAAGACAAGGAACATATTCTCCTGGTGACCCCATTCTGGCCCAACAGAACCTGGTTTTCGGACCTGGTCCTCTTAGCATCAGCCCCTCCCTGGCACATTCCTCTAAGGAAGGACCTCCTCTCTCAGGGGAAGGGCACAATCTGGCACCCGCACCCAGATTTTTGGAACCTCCACCTATGGTCCCTGGACGCGACCAGGAGGACTTCAGAGACCTTTCACCCTGAGTGGTAAACACCCTCTTACAGGCTAGAGCCCCCTCCACTAGACGTCTGTATGACCTAAAATGGCGCATTTTTGTGAACTGGTGTTTTTCCCGAGGGAAGGACCCACGAAGATGTGGTATCGAATCTGTGCTATCGAATCTGTGCTATCCTTCCTCCAAGGAGGCCTGGATAGGCACCTATCTGCCTCGACACTCAAGGTCCATGTGGTGGCTATATCAGCCAATCATGACTTGGTGGATGGCAGATCGAGGGGGAAGCACGATTTGGTTATCAGATTTCTTAGAGGCGCCCGGAGGCTAAACCCTCCTCGGCCACACCTTATCCTCTCTTGGGACCTCGCTGTGGTCCTTCAGGCTTTACAGCAAGATCCATTTGAACTTAACGGCCTCTCCTTAAAGACGGCCCTCCTGACTGCGCTCACTTCTGTCAAAAGAGTGGGAGACCTTCAAGCCCTCTCCGTCAACAGTTCGTGCCTGGAATTTGGGCCAGCAGACTCTCACGTTGTCTTGAGACCCCGGCCTGGATACATGCCCAAGGTTCGCACCACTCCATTCAGAGACCAGGTGGTGACCCTGCAAGCCACTTCTTCCCAGGAAGATGACCCCAACCTGACCTTATTGTGCCCAGTCCGTGCCCTGCGCATTTACCTGGAATGTACTCATCCCTTCAGACGTTCCGAACAGCTCTTTGTCTGTTATGGAGGACAGCAGAAGGGGAAAGCTGTCTCCAGACAAAGGATCTTCCACTGGCTTGTGGACGCGATCCGTACAGCCTACCAGGCCAGAGGCTTACCCTGTCTGCTGGGAGTGAGAGCCCACTCGACCAGGGGCGTCGCTGCCTCCGCAGCTCTTGCGAATGGGGCCTCTTTAACAAACATCTGTAGAGCTGCAGGTTGGGCTACACCTAACACATTCGTCAGATTTTACAACCTGCGCATGGAACCAGTATCTGTCTTGAACGCAAGCTCTTGACTCAGCACTCTGGTTTGGTGTAGAGCTTGCCTAAGCGCTTCCCCTCACGTTGATTACGCTTCTCTAAGTTTCAGTAGGTTTCCTGACGTGAACCCTGGACATCTTCTCCATCACTTGGCACTTCTGGAAGTAGCTAAGTTCAGCGGAGGAACTCGCTACAAGAATCCAACACAAGGTAAGATTACTTTTGCTAATTCTTGGTTGGATTTGTGCCCCATACGTAGTGGCTCCTCATGTGGCCCCATGTGTGTAATTTTCACCTATAACTCTCTGTGGTGCGGTGTTTCCCCTGAGACAGGCTTGTCTCTAGGTTCTGAGTTTGGTAGTCTCCCCTAGGTGAGGCCCACCTCAGATCCCTTCACTAATGATATTCACTTGTACCCCCTCCCCCCCTCTGGGCAGGTTGTGATCTCCGTAGTGCCTTTTTCCTACGTCACTTCCCAACGTTCTCAAGACACTCAGCCGCTCCACTGAGGAAAGGCCCGGCTGCAGGACATTGCTGTGACAGGTAAGTTCTTGGACGTTGGAAGGTCACAAAGAGGTGAGCTGCACTTATGTTAACACTTTGGCTTGATACTATCTGCGCCCAAGCACTCGTGATGCGGCCAGACTTGTGGCGTGCTTATATAGGGACACCTAGTGTCATACACTCAACACAAGTCCTCCATGCCACAACTCTGGACCGCCTCTGAGTAAGTTGAGACGCTTCGGCTCCTCAGAACAGAACGAGTGAGCAGAGCATGCGCTGCCCTACTTATACCCGGATGTCCGGAGCGTGGCCAGCTATGCAAAATCTGCACACCCAATTTCATTGGCCTTTTCTTAAAACTGTCAGAGGTGTTTGGGCTTCCAAGGGCGAACCCTAGTGTCGTACACTCGACACAACATCTCCATTCCCTCCATCAGGGAACGAGGGTTACCATATGTAACCGAGACGTTTTACTGCCTCTAGTGTTCATTTCTGTTGGAAACTGCAGTGATATGTACTTATTTTTCATCTTGCGAAAAAGTTCCTACAGGTATATTTTCATCATGTGATCATGTAGTAAGTATGCAAGGATGTGTTATATTTTGAATATATTAATGGCTACATGGCACTGGCAAGTATTATGCATTGAAGCATTTAATATCCCACAAGCAAACTATTTCCTTTTTCCTGATATCGGAAACCTTGTTGTTTTCGATCAGATGTTGTCAAATGCATTTCTGATCCTTCTGCCATAAAAGTTTCAATCTAATTCATCAGACAACATGACAATTGCATTAGCTTTAGTCTTACCTTCAAATATTTGTTAGAACCGAAAGATTTCTTCAGCTGAAGGAATAGTCACTGCGGGTAGGCATACAATACATTCCTTACCGTTTTAACAATGAAATAATTTCCCATTCTCCACAGGACATGTGCACAGTCTGAATGCGGTGGAAAAAAATCACAGCTGCAATTCACTTTTAGCAGTGGAGAGTGTCATGAGCATTACTGCAGCACCATATGGAGCTCAAATACTCTCATCAAGCAAATACACAAAATCTAACTTTCTTGTCTCTGCGTATCTTTGAGAAATGTCCTGGCAGTACTGATTGATTTTTGTTTTGTGTAAACATAAGACATTTGTTGAGTTCCACACACACAAAGCGGTGTAGAAATACCAACATACACAAACAAAACAATCTGCAGTAGTTACTCAAGCTGACAAACAATTCCACAATAATAAGTTCCCTTTCATGAGTTCACTCGATGCTGTGTCTGTAGCTCACGCTATGGGAACACTCTTCCTCAATAAGACTGATTTCTGTTCTTCAAGAAGACTGTATTAGAGCCTGTGCTTGTGTGGTTAGGAGATATCATATTTAAGCGACCATCATTGGAGTGGATATAAACCTCAAGGTGGAACACATGTTAGGATGTTCTCGTTTATTATTAGTTAGGACACTCACTGGAAGTGTTTGGGCTTTCGTGATACGGAAGCCATGCTTAATATAGAACTGCTTGCAAACTCACCTTATTTTCTAGAAAAGGGTCATTGGGGATATGATGTGAACACAATGTTGAGTTTTGTCCCATGCAGTGTTTGGATGACAACAGGTAAATCTTGTATTTTTAATTGACAGTCAAACCAAAAATTATTCATACACTAGACGTATTTTTTTTTTAAATATTTATTTAACTAGTGGGTGCAGGACACTATATAGTTCATTTATGTAAGCGAGAATAGCAAAATAAACTAAACTATGACATTCTATACCCAAAAAATGTTCATATCAGTAAAACTGATAAATATTGACAAAAATTATTCAGACACTTGACCTGACCATGTTTTGCATGTTTTTTTTTTTTTTTTTTTTTTTTGTTAATTGCTCTTTTAACTTAATTGTTAAGTGTCTCAGTAAAGAACTCTGTCAGACCACCATTCATATTTTTTGAACGACAATTTTATCACTCTTGCTCAGTGGAACAATGTCCTCAGATCAGTGTGCCTTGTTTTACATGACCTTCTACTTCTTTTCCCCCAGGAAGTCGAGAGACTGCACAGGCTCTGTCCTGTGAGAGTACTGAGGATTTTCTTTGACCACACTAGCCGGTGTTGTAAATCAGATCGATTTTTTTGTTTGTTTGTTTATTTGGGCAGTCGCAAAAAGTGTTTTGTGCCTATAGAACAAAGGACGTTGCACTGTATAAGGAATGTGATTTTTCTTGCCTATGAGGGATGCAAACTTCCCTTCTTAGCATTCAAGCTGATTCTACTAGGGATGTTACTTTGTCGCAGGCATTATCTAAAGGTACACCTTTGAATTATATTTGTGTTGCAGCAGGCTGAGACTCTCCGCAATGTTTATCAGATTTTACTTTCTAGATATGGATTTGACTTCTGGTTCCCAGGTTTTATCTGTTAAACAGTGGTCAATTCATATCCTTGTGTCAGGCTATGCAACATATCAGCTGATAAATGGCACTTACCTAGAAGTATGGTGCTATAGTATAGCGTTCAACAAAAATGTAAAAAAAAATATACACATCTAACATGAAAAAAGCTCAATGAGGTTGCTCAACAACAAAAAATACACAAAGAAGTCAGCGCTGATTGCCTTGTGGTTAGTGTGCCAACATATAGCGCAACTGTGCTCGTGGTGACCCGAGGCAGTACTTTCCTGTCATCTCTCTGCTGTCCTTTCCATTAAAGTCACAAAAGCCCAAAAACTAAAATAATAACCAAAGAAGTAACAGCACACTATAGCTCCAAAAGTAGAATAAAAAAATAAATATATATATAGCATAGTTATTTATACTTCTCCAAAAGTAACATTTTGAGTCATTTGTCTGATGACATTGACTAAAAAAAAAAAAAAATACCAAAAAAAAAAAAAAACTGAGACTCAGCAGCACTCCCACACTCTCCAGATACTCTATCTAGTGTCCAGAGACCCCTGTTCCAGTATCTATAGACGTCTGCTTCGAGTTCCCCTCCTTCGGTGACTCCTGCAAGACAACAGCTGTGCTTAACTTCATTGAACAATGTGAGAACTTCCTGGAGATCAGCCCAGGAATCATTCACCAGTCCTGAGACCTGCAAAAGAAATATATATATATATATATATATATATATATATATATATATATATATATATTTCAGTGGCATGATCAAGAGTTTAGTGTGGATACATATATTCTGAAAAATACTCACTTCTCCTTTCTTCTTATTGCCGGTCTGAACTTCCTAAACGCCGCAGAAGCTGTGTTGGACATGGGACAAAGCAAGTATGGGCTAAGATCTGAAAAAGGATACACCTATTTACATCCTTTACCCAAGCTCATTCTCTTGCCAGCTGAATCTATACTGTGCCAGAAGTTGATCTCCACATGGTCATGCACCACCTCAAACACCCTGGGTAAAACAGCAGTCGTACAGCACAAGATCACATTAATTGACGACATGCTATTCAAAGCCTGGGCATACCCGCCTTAGTCTTTACCTGTGGCTCATGTGACTGCACCCAATGCTTAGCCAATGCTGCTGCTTCATGACATATTAGAATCCCATAGAGGCACATCCTGATTTAGGCTCATTGGATCTTCAATCCACGTACTGGCAGGTGGAAATAGAGGAACTGAGTAGAGAGAAGAATTTCTTTATCATCACCAAGGAACTGTTTCAGTTCAAGTCTATGCTGTATGGACTCAGAAATGTGTCTGACAGTCCTGGCAGAATTGAGGGAAAAATCTGCTTTGTAGATATTGACAACATTATCATCTATTCAAAGTCATTAGAGGAACACAGGTAACATCTCAGCACTATTCTCCTTAAACTTACCCAAGGTAACCTGATTCTGAACATGAAGAAATGCAACTTCATCAAGCGACAACTCAAGTTCCTCGGTCATAAAGTCTTTGAGATGAGCATGGAGATTGACTGAGAGCAATTTTTGGACCTGGCCAGTTGGTATCATAAGTTTATTCCCTACTTCACTGACTATGCAACTCCACTGAACCACCTCAAAAAGAAAAGAGTAAATTGGAACTGGACTCCAGAGTGTCGAGCTAGTATGGATGCACTTGTAAAGTGGGTCCGAATATTTCAATGAGAGATACAGTATGTCTCAATAACGATCGGAAAACTTTGACTATTGAGTTTTCAGCTAACCAGCACTTTTTCCACAGTGCAGATAGAGTGTGTGTACATGGTTGCCAGGTTGAGAAAATTAAGTAAACCACTGGGCAGAAAATGTATCCATTTATGAAAAAAGCTTGGGATTTAAACTCTTCTGGCTAGCTGGCTAGCAGCAATGAAAGCTTGTAGAAAAAATTAAAATGAACCTTTTTCTTTAGGATAAACAACCAGCAGGCAAATATTGCAGATGATTATGCTTAATAAATAGAGGGAAGCAGAAATCGTGATCACAATTAAAATACGATTTATTGTGCAGCACTATATGAACAGAACCAACACTGAACTGACTTGAGCTAAATAATGCCACTAAATTGTTATTCTGAGATAACATAAGTGATTTATAATTGTTAATGATGGCTGGAAGAGAAGAAAAAAAAAAAAAAAAAAAAAACAAACCAAAAAAAACCCTTTTATTAGTGCATTCATTATTTATTTTTTATTTTAAGTGAGAAAAAAAAATCATTACCAATTATATATCTATTATGATAAATGATTATGCACAAATTAATAGTAATTATTAAGTTTGATGTGGTTTGAAATTTGGTAAAATGTGTTCTGAAAAAAAAAATGTAATCAGAATATTGACTAATAATTATGCACACACTGTATTGTCAATCAGAGCTGCTTTACAGCAGAATCTGAACCATCTCCATATCATTGCATCATAGCAGTTCTGCTATTTCCCTGTTTATCACTGTGATGCTACTTTGACAGTCTGTATTGCATGAACTGCTATAGAAATAAAGGTGACTTATGTAATCTGTGCTTTAAAAATAATTTTTCCAATGCTTGCAGAACAAGCATGTTTTTTTTTTTTTTTTTTTTAGAAATGTTGTTGAACTAAGACACATGCTGTCCCTTTTTGATGCTGAAAATTGTGTTCATACGTTTATGACCTCAAAACTAGATTACTGTAATGCGTTACTGGGTGGATGTCCTGCAGGCTCAATAAACATGCTTCAACTGGTTAAAAAATGGCAGATAGAGTGCTTACTAAAGCAAATAAATGCATTCAAATCAGCCTAACATTATCATCTCTTTATTGGCTGCTTTTCAGGTTTTAAATCAGTTTTTAAATTTTGCTAATTAGCTTTTAGTGTTCTAGACTCTCATTACTCACATGGCCTTTTATTGTGATATAATCAATCATGTTCACTGCGGTCACAAAATTCTGGCTTGTTGGTAGAATAGTCTTCCTAGCACTGTTTGGGACTAGACCTTTTTAGTCCCAATTAATTCATTTATACCTCACAGCCCTTACGAAAAAGAAGTTTATTCAAGTGTGCTATTAGTATGCTTCTTTTAAACTAAAAATAGGAAAGTATACTTTCAGTCTTTGTTTGTACTTCTCAGAAATATACTTAAAATTACATTTAAGTATACTTGACTTATACTTAAAATTATGTCACGTTATGTTTTTATACCAAAAATAGGAAAGTATACGTTTAGTCTACTTTTTATGTACTTCTCAGAAATATACTTAAAATGACATTTTAGTATACTTGACTTAATATATTTATATACTTAATATAGTTAATATAATATAAAAAGTAATATATTTAATATATTTGAGCAATATTGTTCTCCGAGAATCCATGTTTTCATTGCTATATGGTAGGGGGCGCTATTACACATCTTCTGCACAGAATTCGCAAAACTTAAGCGAAGAAAAAACTAAACAGAACAGATGCTTCCACACTTTTTTTTTTTTTTTTTTACGCAATCATCAGTCATAAAACAGCATCAAAACTGTAACTTTATGGAATAAAATGTGACCCATTAAGAGGTAATAATGAATGTCAAGCTTTGGGGTGTTGATCGACTCCATCTATGTTTTGATTTTCATTCTGAATGCAGTTAAGTTGACTAAGTGAATCCATAGTCTTTTTTCAGCTTTTTGTTCAAAATATTGTTCATTTTTATTATTATTTATGAAACTTACCCATACTCAAGTGTTTATAAAAAATAATGCATAAATCAAGAATAAAATGTTCTTGTTTACAAGTAGATGTTCTTTCTTTTGATATTTTGTATGTTCAGATATCCATGTAACAAATATCCATATAACAAATCCATATAAAAATATATACAAATGTATTCCTAATAGGGATATAGTAGTATACTTAATGCAAAGTTCACGTAAAGAAAACACCAAACCCAGACCTGAATCCCCCTCAACAAGATATCACGAACATTTTTATTTCTTAGCTCTTGACCTCTTTAAAGCAGAAAAGAATCAATGACTGAGTAAATAAAGTGGATGGAAACTTATCATTTAAATAATGTGGTTTGGCTTTCTTTCAGAGCAGTTTGGATGGCTTTTCTGTGTGGGTGCTGGTTATAAAATTATTCACTTGACATCTTAAAGTGGTAAGTACAAATATGAAGTGTTGTGGCAATTTAACAAGTCTACGACACCTCAATTTTACCTGCCAAGCAACAACGCAAGAAGCAATCATTGATTTTGTACTGTTTTGACATGACTTTCAAGTGCACAGTTGACGTCATACCTACAGATTACACCACATGTGTAGCGATACAAGAAACTTTATTTAATGTTGGCTCTTTTAATATCCGACCTTATGTGCACCTGCAGTGCAGTATCATTTTCTTGTGCTTATAGGAGGCTGTGTTTTCAGCAAAGATATAACACATCTATCACCAAACCAAAAGTGGTTTGTGGCATTAATGTCTATGTCTCCAAAGCCTTGTGTATTGTTGAATGCATACTGAACGAAGTATGAAAGGATAAGTTCATTTCCGGAATAAAAGAAAAAAAAAAAAAAACAATATTGTTTTATTAATTCCATGCAACTTCAAAGGGCTCTACAAGATCCCATTTTAGGAATAAGGGTCTTCTGTAGCAAAACAATGGGTCATTTTCTAAAAAAAAAAAAAAATAACTCAACCTCACACATCATATAATCGCTTTGAAAAGGTCATGTGACGTCCAACCCAGTGTTTACAAAATGAATGTGCAAAGAAACTCAAATTAATAATAATAATAATAATAATAATAATAACAATAATAATAATAATAATTATTATTATTATTGTACATTCGTTCAACCCATTGGCTCCCATTAAAGTCCATGGAGAAAAATCCTGAAATGTTTTCCTCAAAAAGAAAGAAAGAATGAACATGGGGATGAGTAAATTATTAGGATTTTTTTTTTATTATTATGAAAGTAACTAATTGTTTAAGTGTCTTTAATTTAGACAGAACTATTAAACAAACTGCTGTCAAAATAAAAGTCAGCAGAAAACTCAACAAATCAAAGACAGCATAAGATTTCTGAAGCCTTAACTTTACAGTAGGTTTGGATGTGATTCTCATAAGCATATGCTGACAGCAGATGGCTGCAGTAATATTGGACACCAAACAAACAAACAAACAATTTGTCATTCAGACGTCAGAAAGCCAGTGGCTTTGCAATTCTTCTGAGGGTCCAACTCATTTGTTCATTTTGTAAACAACAACAACAGTACAGAAAAGGAAAACAGAAAGAAAGTCTGATCTGAATACTCTGTCCCCATTCTCATTTGAACCCAAGGGTAAATGAAAGTGCAAGACCAGGAAGCATGACATACTGTCACAAGATTCCCACACTTACATGAGTCAGTCCCCTAAAGACATGCCATGGCTTTTTTTTTTTTTTTTTTTTCCCTAAAAAAGGAAATTAATCTTTTGATCCAGGCATGCCAAAGGCCAGTCCAGTTTTCCCCAGATAATCTCAAATCCAAGTCTCTCAGAATCAATTAAACATGGATATGCAACATAGCCTATATTTTCCTGCTAGGCAGTAGATCATTGCATAATTTCATCAAAAGCTTTATTATTTATTTATTTATTTATTTATTTGTTTGACTGATTGCTATTTAAATATTTGAATTATTCATATAATTAAAATATATACAACATTTTAAGTGCAATTTATTAATGAAAAGTCCTTGTGGAAATAAAATCAATCAATCAATCAATCAATCAATCAATCCAGCATACATAAATAAATAAAAAAAATAAATGAATGAATGAGTGAATGAATGAATGAATGAATGAATGAATGAATGAAAAAATGAAAATACAGCTGTCACTGAGGTGGTACCTTTTCACAAGGTACACGTACATTTTAGTACCCCAGAACGTGGTAGTACCCTTTGTACTTTTATTTTTGAGAGTGAGTTAATCATAAATAACTGTGTTTATCAATATTCACTGAGAAATGTCCCCAAATGAAGACTAATTTTTATCTCATTAGAATTAGCCTACAGGAAATTAATTTTGATATTCTGTTGACAGGAGGTTGACAGGACAGTCTACAATACTCATGCAGACTGAAGTCTTATTAACCAATAACACATAAACATGCTTTTATTAATACAGACATGTAATAGTGGCATTCAAATTAATTACTATTGGATCATATATTTCTCTGAAGTATGTGTTCATAATTTATCAGTAAGACACTTGTTTTTTTATACTAGCACACAGTAAAACAATGAATTCATGCTTCTGCTATGAGGACAACAAGGTTGCTTTTTGTGTTCCATTAACTGTATAATATTTAATGGGCCATACGAATAATGAATGTGGAATGTTGAATTGATCTTATGTACAAAATGAGATTTTAAATTGCTTTCATGATTGAATATTTAAAACTACAGGGACTCTTATGTCTTGTGAAGTAATGTAGAAGTGATTGGAACCCCTGCCAGTGTAAATCATTACATCTAATAAATCTGTCTTTGTCCAGTAAGGGCTGTCACTAGGGGCTTAGAAGACCTACAAAACCAAATTGCATTTTACTTTTCACACATCTGCATGACAAAGTCTAAGATGATTGACTTCCTCTTGGGATTCGACTATCATGGCCAATTTTCCTGCTAGCAGGCTGGAGACACAACATTTTAAAGTCAACGTGAAGCTAGACTTTCTCAATACATGCCCCTGAGTGTGCCCACAGTGCATGATTTTCTGGAAGGGAAAATCCATCAAAATATTTAATCAAAGATATGATTATATGATTGATCTGTATATATATATATATATTCAGCAATTACTCTTTACTTAGAACACATGTAGGGTTGTTTGGAGATATAATGTTCAAACAAGCCTGCTTGATCAATTACCAAAAAAGAATGTCAAAATGATTCAGCAAAATAAGATTTTCTTATCAAAGTGATAAAATGTTGTGTTGATGTGTACACCCTCCTGAAAGTTACTAAATAAATAAATAAATAAATAAATAAAAAGTGTAGGTTCAAGGCTATTTTTGATCAACAGGTAAGTATATTGAACCAAAACTTTTAAAGACAAGTAATTTCCTGACAGTTAAAGAAATTTAATAGCCCACTGAATCATACACAGACTTAATGCTGTCAATAATGAAACCACTTGGGAGAGAACTGCCAGTTGACTTATTTCTTAGCATAAAAGAGGACAGTGGTACAAGAGGAAACCAAATTATTGTTTTAAGTGTGAAAATGTAGCAGAAATAGCACCGACATTCAAAAACAATTGACTTGTGACAAGGCTCCTGAAATAATCAGGTCTTCACTTCAAGTTTTCATTTAGTGATGAGTGAATTTTTGCTACAAAATGAGCCGGAGAAATACCATGCAACTGTCTCAGAGCCGGCAAAACCTATGAAAAGAGTGACACTCTATCTCACAGAGTACGAAACAGCCTGTAGAAGTGACATGCATAATTATTGTCACCACTAGAATTACCTAGTGTAGCCAAAGCATAATAAACTAATTTAACCTCTTCCAAGGAACATATTTACAAAATATAAACTTCTGGGAATCCATAATCTGGTCTCTCAAGAGACCAAGCCAATCACTTCAGATCTGAAAAGCATCCAAAATGTTCTGGTGTTGCTAGAGGAGGAGTACAGTAAGAAGTACCTGGTACCCACAGAGCATTTATTGGTAGTAAAGCTCTTATATTGGGATGTATGAATGCTGAAGGTGTGAGAAAGTTGTGCTTTATCAATGTTGTCATGAATTCACACCATGGTGTGATGTAATACAAAAAAACTGAAACTGCAGATGCTACCCTCCCCTCATTGCCTGCATTATTGGGCTTTTTTTCAGCATGACAGTGAAGATATTCATTCTCCCAAGGTGAAAATCCTTCAGTGGACATGTATTTCACTCAGTCTTAACACTCTTGAGCAGCGGTGGTGGATTCTGTAGAAATGAGCTGAGCAACACTCCCCATTAAAGACCTGGGCATTTAAGCAGGTCGTCCTCCAAGAGTTAAACAGGACCGATGTGAAAATTTGTCACAAACTTGTACACAGTGCCAAGAAGAGTCAGAGCAGTACATAAAGTTCTGGAGGACATACTAAGTACTAGAATATTATACATTTGCTAAATTACATCATTACATCAAATTACAAATTACATTTTTTTTTTTTTTTATTTACACACACACACATACTCTCCAAACAGCCCAATGCAGCGCAACATTGATATCATTATAGGCCCATATATAGCTTTCCCTGGAGATCTGGACAACTCTTTGGTTATTTATTTTTGCTGTCATAGAGTTTACTAGGAAAATAAAGAAAAGACAAATAGAGATCTGAAAAGATCTCATAAGAGTTTACACTGACTTCACACACAGTACATCTGAATATTACTGTTGCCACTTGGGGGAAAAGTAATTTCAGCAGCTGAAATAGCGCTTTGCTCAACTGTATTGGTTGGAAAAAAAAAAAAAAAAAAAAAAAAAAAAACCTATGAGCTCCCTGTCATTTCTCTCTGAGAAATCTAGTGTAAGAACATGACCTGACACTCACCACACTCTCACTGTTTCATAACAACAATTTGGGGGTTAAATATGCTGATTTGTAATAACATTTTCCCAATTCAAAATCCTACTGTGATCTAATGATAAACTATATGATAATATACTGTAATGAAAAAGAAAAAAATGAACACAATTTAACTCTCTATCAGTATCTAAACATAAACATACAATCACACAACACACTCAAAAAGGAAGTTAAAGTGGATGAATTGAACCGAGAAAAACAAACAGAACTAAAAATAGGGAATTATGGAAATTATGTAGTCAGTCACTACCTTTCCTGAGCAAACTAGTTAACAAATAGATCTGTATTGTAAGGCGTTATCCCAATGTTAAATCATAGAGCTTAATTTTACTCCATTCTCATGAGTTACATTGGTGACTCATAACGATATGACAATGCCACACAAGGGACATGTTTTACCTCTCTGTATATAACAGTATATTGATGTATCAGAGTTTTAATAGGTTTTACATGTTTCCTTGTCCATTTTACTCCTTCTAAAAATATGTGTGTTTAGGTGTGTTCGACTTGAACTACGACTTCAGACGGCGATCAAAGAGATTAGCTGAGAGCAGTCAGGGGCGGAGTTAAAAAAGGGAGGCATCAAGTCGGACACTTTCTGCTCTCGTTAGTGAAGCTCTCGCGGTTGCATGCTCTATCACAGATGAAGTAAATTAAATGCAAAATTTGTCAAATACACAGACGTTTCAAAAGCGTTTTCATGAGCAACAGAAACGCGTTTCATATACTGCTTAATACAGCGTCATCTGAACAAGAATAATGTTCCGCATAAACATTTACTATTTAAATATTAATAAAGTAGGGTCACATATGCTTTTATCAGTGTTTTATGATAAATGTGTCTACAGTAAAAAAGCTTTTACTGTTCTAAAAACACAGATTTGTGAGCATTATTGGACTTAAGGATGTTAAAATAAACCTGAAACACACGTGATCATTATCATGTGGTGAATCTGGCCAATCATGAAACAGCTGTGTCGTCATCAAAGCTCCTGCAGCCATTCTGTAGAAACTACGGCAACTGAGTCAGCCGGCTGCTCTCGAATCGCTATTGCGGTACTTTGATTCCACACGTGACAGTGAGGTGGCACCGGTGCCGTCTCAAGTAGGACAAAATTTCTAACCGACATGCACTGCTTCAAGTCAGAATTTGATCGAGCTGCGTTAAGTCGAACACATCTTTTGTCTTTAAGAACTGAGACTCATGTGATCGCTCACATGACAGGTGGTTGGAGGTAGCCTCTCCATATAAAGGAGCAGTGTGCCCTAATACTGCGTTGAAGTCATGTCGTAACTACCGTAATTCAGAAATGACAACACGTGACATTTTACTCATAGCATTCCATGTTCTCTGACTCAGAGGTAGCGGCTAAGTAGTGCCAAAATGAACCTGGCGGTGAGAGAGCTGAGAGAGCTGGGTTTCCGGGTTCAGAAAGATGCTTGACATCTGGCAACCACAACCACGAACGCTTGTGGAGGCTTGTTACCAGTTACAGACTTCTTATGATTTATAATGCAGCCCTATGAGTTTTCATAACTGATTTTCTTCTTTTCCTGTTTTTCGCTTTGAAGCTGCGTAGACACAATCTGTATTGTATTGTATAAAGCACTATAGAAATAAAAGTGACTTGACTTGACAGTGTCTGTGCCACGAGCGGGCCTGAGGGTGTCTGGCCTGAATATTTCGGTCCCTGATTATGGACAGATATACACTACCGTTCAAAAGTTTGGGGTCAGTACATTTTTATTGTTTCTTTCTTTCTTTTTCTTTCTTTTTTTTTTTTTTTTAAGAAATTAATACTTGTATTCACCAAGTATGTATTAAGTTAATAATTAAAAGTTTATTAAAAGTTAATAATAAATAATTTACATTGTTATAAAATATTTATATTTTGAATAAACACTGTACTTTTTAAACTTGTTATTCATGAAAGAATCCTGAAAAAAAAAAAAAAAATCACAGGTTCCAAAAAATATTTGGCAGCACAACTGTTAATATTATTCAACATTGATCATTCTAATAATAAATCTGCATATTAGAATGATTTCTGAAGGATCATGTGACACTTAAGACTGGAGTAACAGCTGATAAA